>JAVKPL010000924.1:0-15691 GCA_032173675.1 Gastrolobium villosum
ATGCCTTTCCTTTACCTCGCTGCTGTTGATCTATTTTTGCCTCCATCATCGTCAATTTTAAGTTCATTTCCTTCAACAGGACTCCTAATGCACTGAATTGTTCTTCGTGGTGTTGCAGACGGTTCAAACATTCGTCAATGGCGTTCTGCTGCTTCACAGCACTGCGAGTTCCTTCTGTCATGGTGATGTGATACAGAAGTTGCCTCTCAATGAAAGCACCAAAATGATATTATCAAGCACAAAGAAATCAAACAAGAAACGTATATTGCTAGATTCAACGGTAATTCGAGTTTACCGGGAACTCCAAGAAGGTTTCAGAGAAAGAAGAAAGAAAGGGGATTCAGTTACAATGATCAGATACCTCCTAAAAACGTGACTCTCACTATAAAAAGAGCTCCAAAATATTCCTATTGGGCTACTCACGCAGGCCCATTATTTACCACACCCATAAGGTGTTGTTTCTATCCTCTTTCCCCAAATGGGCTTCAGTTGCATCTTCGGCCCATCCCACCCATGGGGTCTTCTACGGCCCAGCTCATTCCAAATGGTAATCCTCAGTCGACTTGGAACGCATCTTCACTCTGCTCCCTCTTCTAGGAGCTTCTTCCACCGTCATCCTTCTTTCTCTCTCAACATCACCATCACCGCTTCCCTCCCTTGTTGCTGGTCCAGGTCCAGGGTGCGTATCACAGTGAATGAAGAGAATCTTGGCGATATAGATAGAGAGATTGAGTTGTCGAAGAAAAAGAGGAAGAATAAGAAGCAGAGACGACGTGCTCCTAACATGGCAATGGCAAAGAGTCTTGGCAACTCAGAGGTAAATTCTCCAAAATGATTCCTCTCTATTTTCGTTCATGCAAGTGCTTCTTTGTTTTATTCTTTGATTAATTTTTTTTTTTCAGTTGTTCTGCATTTCTTTCTCATTTTTTTTTTCAATTCATTTCAGCATTTGAAGAACTCGAAGGGTGAAATCGCAGGTGTTGGCAATGTAGATGGAGTTATTGTGTCGTCGAAGAAAAGGAAGAATACGCTCGCATGATGGCAATGGCAGAGATTCTTGGTTATTTTTCAATAGCTGTGATGAATTACCTTATTCATCTTTTGTCTATCTTTGTTATTTCTCTGGTAGTAATTGATGCCTAATATCTTATCAATTTATTTTTTAATTGGTTAGTTAAGAGAGGTCTCTTAGTAGCAATCTACTAGTATATTTTAATGGCATAATATCTCATAATTATGTGAAATAAAATAAACTTAAGTTTATTTTTTGATAATGTATAGTCTTAAATTTATTAATTTTGTTTTATATCATTTGTTTTGATTTGATTAATTGAAATCGATTTAATTGTACTTTCCAAAAATACTGCTCTTGTTTTCTTTTAACACTATTTTCAAATTGGAGATTGTTGACAGATGAAGGATAATAATGAGATATTGTACCCTGAGAAATTCCAGGTTGATAGCTTCATCTTGTGTTGCACTAACTGCTAGTCTTTTTTCATCTAATGATATTATCTCTCAATTCTCACAAATGTTATTTCTTATAATTAGCTTATTATATGCATGATGAATTTTTGTTGTACTTGATAATTCCTCATTTAATGATTTTAATTTTTCTCTTAATGACAGGTGTTAGAAGTTGGGCATGAATTCTATTCTCGTTGTGAAATGGTTGCAGTTGGCATGCATAGTCAATGGTTTAACGGGATTGATTTTATGTTCGAGTCCAATAAAAAAGTGGTAATGCAATTTCTTTTTGGAATGTTTTATTTGCTTACTCTAATTTGGTTGGAGCATTAAAGATCACAAATTACGCATGCATTTATCATGCAATATATTTTTGAATTGAATGTTCAATATAAATCTATATTAGATGTTTACTTTTTCTTAATTGGTTGTCACAGCACAACAGCTATAAATTCCCATTTGCCGTGACCATTGTTTTGTACGGCATGTATGAGGATGACGGCAACGGCGGACCTACATCCGGGCGTGCATGGGCGGCCGCCCTCCTCTAAAATCTGGAAAAAGATATTTACATTCCCGAAAGAAATATAGTATGTTTCATTTTTCATAATTGGTGGGTTACTTTAACAAAACTAGCATTGTGTGCCCTTTGGTTTTGAAACGAGTTGCATTGATTTCATCTTGTTGATGATCGGTACAGTGTTTTTTTTTTTTTTTTTTCTCAAAGCTTTTGATTTCACTTTCTGAGTCTCCTTCTTTTCCTTCATTTGATACCCAAAATCTGTTAGTATGAAAAAGAAGCTTGATACCCATTTTCCTGTTGTGAGTATTTTCACTTTCTCTTTGTAAAGTTTTGATCTTTTTGTAGTTTCATGTTGTTCGAATGCTCAAAAATCAGAAGAAAGTGAAAGAAAAAAATGGGTATAAAATACTTGTAGTTTGCAACAATTTTTGAAATTTTTTTGTTTAGCTTTATGGTGCTTGATAATTGAAGTAGAGGGGTATGTAGTGATGTAGGCATTATGGAACTTTATGACGTTAGTTTTAGGTGCTTGTCTAATTTGGGTTCCACGAGCTTCTCCCTCCTTTTGAATTTATTTTAGTTATGTGATTATGTTTGTGATTAAATTATTTAATGGATGCATCTCTTGAGATCGTTGTACATGTTTTTTGGTCTAAGATTGTGATTCTCTTACTTTTTATCCTTGACATGGCATATGGCAATGAAATAATCTATGTTAAATTTGTCAATTTAATATACTTGTTAAATTATAATTTATTTAAAATTTTATAAATTGGATTTATTAAAAATTTTGCCCCCCTTCATATAATTTTCTGGGTCCACCACTAATGATGAGGATAATGGTGAGGATGTTGTGTATACTGGTCAAGGTGGGCATAACTTGACGGTGATAAGCGTCAATATAAGGATCAAAAATTAAAGTCGGGTAATCTAGCACTCAAGGCATGTAGGCATTTTAATGATATCTCGATACCTTTGAAATATAATAACTTATTGTTTCTTTTTAGTGGTATAATTGATGATTAATTTTGCTATCTGCTTCATTAAAAAAAAAAAAAGGAATTATGGATTGTTTTTTCGTGGAAGTTTTATGCTATTGTACATATTAATGTCTGCAATGGTTGGTACATAAGTAGAATCATGTATATTTACAAATTATAAAATTAATTAGAATTGGATTTGTTTAATTGGGTTGAAATGGTGATTTTCAACCGATGGAAGCTGGTGTTTTTATCAATATAGATGTCTAATAATGATTAATCACTATCTCCAGCCAACAATTAAATGAGTAATGATCACGGGTGCATGTGTGAGAAGATGGGAATGAATGTGCTCTAGACACAAGATATTTGAGTATGAAGGCTATAACCATGTGTGGGAAGTTGAGAAAGAGTGATGGAGTGGAAATGCTATGTAGCACCGATACTGACACGGGACACGAGACACGATACGATATGACACTCCGACACGTTAATTCCAAAAAATGTTAAATTTCGACACGTTAGGACACGTTTTGATATTAAATGATATTTTTAATTTATATAGTGTGTATTATATTTGATATTCAATAATTTAACAAAAAAATAAGCTAAACTTATAATAACCAATAATTTTGCAAAGAAACATAAGATATCCCAAATATTTATATTAAGTTCAATAAAATAATAATCGTAATCTAACGAATCTAATAGTTAGAACTAAAAATATAATACAATGCAACCTTTGAACTTTTTTGAGACTCTACAACGCGTGTTAGTATAATAGCCCTTACTAGTAATTGTGGATTTAATATCGAAGAATAATTAGAAGTAAAAGAAATAAAGTCACCTTTGGTGAAAAATGAGTTAAAATGACAGTTAAAGAGTAAAAATGCGGGTAAATAAAGTTACCCGAAAGTAAAAAGTAAAACTATAAATATTAGCATAAAAATATTATAGTCCATTAGGTAAAGTTTGGTAATGAATTGAGGTGTGTAGATAGATAAATCTTTACCCAGTTAAAATAAGTTAACTTTAGAGACTTTAAAATCCCCTTCCCTGCACGTTTTCTTTCTTTTTCTCTTCGTCCAGGGGCTGCTCTCATGGGGGGGTTTAGGGTTTGGATTTTATTTATTTGATTTCTACATCATCATCCTCCAAATTCAAAGACCCACCACATGAAATCGATTAGAAACCACCCAATGAATCCATTCCACCGATCAATTTGAGCTATAGTTGAGTGTGTGAGGAGTTCTTCCCCCCCATTTTCGTGACACTATTCATCAAGGAGGAGAAAGTGCATTTTTGAAGGAGTTTTGCTTGGTGAATGCCATCTAGGCTTTGGGTAGTTGATTAGAGGTAACAAAACTCTAATCCTATGGTTTTATTATTGTGATTTATGTTTTGAAAGTTATGAGCATGTGTGGGTGGGACATAAAGTAGTATAAAACTTGAAATTGATGATGGTTTGTTTTGTATAGGAAGTTATAGTGTAAAAGATAAACATTAACTTGTGTTAAATGAAGAAAAATCCCCTTGGTATCCCCTAGGTTCGGCCATGATGGGTTGAATGGGGGGCATTGGGCAAAATTTTAGATGATGTATTATGAGAGCATAATGTGTTGGAGTGAGTAGAAGTTTGGTGAATTTAGTGAGAAGGCCAAAGTGGGAAAATCCATGTTTAAGTTGATAACTAAGCTATGAAATAATAATTAAAAAGAAAAGAACCCTTTTGCATATTTCCTTGGAGATTTCGATTTTTAGGGGAGTTAAAGAAATGGATTTTGTTACATTTTATTTAATAAAATGTGTAGTTTTTTATGCATGAAAGTGATGAGTTAATAAGTTAGATGGCTTGAAAAATGGTGAAAAAGATCTTAACTCCCTAAGGGTGGGAACACGGTCTTCTAAAGAAAATGACATGAACTATGTTGAAAATTCTCAAGTGAACACTTGATTAAATTAAAGAACGCTAACGAGTAAAGGTGGTCTAGACTTGTGTATTGGCATATGAATGGCAAAAATATAAAGAAACGAAATGAAGCGAGAAAATGGTTGCCTTGTGAAAATATAGGCATGATAACATTTTATTGATTTGTATTTTGGATTCTTTCTCTAGGTGCGCCTAGGGACTGAAAAAGATTGAAATCTCTTGAAGGAAAAAAAAAAAGTAACTTGTGTCACAAGTAAGCAGATCGATAAAGCTTCAAGAGGTAAGCTCTATGTTTAAGGAGTCTTTTCCTACTTGAGTGCTCCACCATAGTTAGTAGACTATGGTTGGACTATATGACTGTGTAGACACTCTGTATAGGTGCATCCATATAGAGATATTTGATGATATGATATGATATGACATGATATGATAAGACTGATTCTGATATGATTTATGTATTGACTTTTGGTACACGGATGTCTTCTTGGGTTTTGCCTGAGATTGACAGTGTACACCTCTGAGTTACTCTATTTCCGTTTGGGGCCATCCCTTGGAAATGACGGCGCACGTCTCTGTTATGATATGATTATATGTTCTGCTCAGTTATGATATCTGCTATATGTTGTATCTGTATACTCTGTATCTGACTTTCATGCAGGAGTGAGCCAGGGGTATGGAGAATTCTCTATAAACCTGGAGCTTATTGAGATTTGTAATCTCACCCCTCTTTGGGGACATGATTTCAGGTTCCCAGACTGCCGGTGAACCCTCAGCAGGCAGAGACGCGGCACGTGGCTGAGACGTTCGACTGATCGGATTCTGAGTGGCTGTAGGCTACTACTTTTTTTGGAGTGTGTTGATGTAGTTCAGATTTAAGTTATTTTGGGGATCATTATGTCTGATCTTTCACTCTGTATATGGCCTGTATATGTTCTGTACATGTCCTTCAGTTTGATGCATGTACATTTTTGTATTCAGGCATGTTGATATGATTATGTAGTATTCAGTTATGCTTATGTCTTGGATTGCATGCTGTTAGATTAGTGGCACGGAGCCAAGTTTTGCATGCGCCCATGGATGGGTATCTGATTATAATTGCATGACTGGTACTTCTGGATATAAATATTGTTGAAACTGTCTATCAGGAACTCTTATGAGTGGGATTAGGAAATCCCCGGTTATCCGATTTACAGAGGTTACTCTGCCCGATTTTCGTTAACGCCTTATGAACATTAAAAGAGAAAAAGAAAAGTTAGCTCGTATTTTCGTAAGTTTAAGTTTTCCGCTGTTTCTGTTGTATCATATGTATGTTAATTGAACCGGCTCGAGACGGGGATGTTACAGTTAGAGTGTCGGGGAATGTCGGAGAATGTCGGACACGACACGTCAGAGTTTTTAAAGTGTCGGTGCTTCTTAGTGGAAATGCATAATGAATGTCTTGGGGGAGGGAGTTGGGACCATTTAATTGGTCCAGAACAGGATTATATCATGCACAATTTGGTTTCATTTCACAAGATCAGAAATAACCAGCCATGGATCCTTATTTTTGTTTTGGTGAACTTTTATTTTCATGCATTGTTGAAATTAGTGAAGTAATATTGTTTATGAATTATGGTATTTGTTTTGGGAATAGGTTGTCTTTGTGAAATGTTATTTATACATCTTACTTTATATTTTTATTATTTGTATTTGAGTAAGATTCCTTCTCCTTCACAGTTGAACTCTATTTGTTGTACAAGGGAACATCTAACTTAAATTGATCTCAATTATATAACTGCGTTGAGCAATTGGTGCCTGTTCGGTTGATTCGTGGTCATAAATCTTCGAGCAGTTACTCTGATAAGGTCTACACTTATGATGGTTTGTAGAAGGTAATTCATTTAAAATATTACTAAAACATGACAATTTTTTAAATTCTTACGTTTTAAAAATTCAGTAATTATAATTGGGGTAGGATATTCTTACTATCCACTTTTTCTACTACCATTCCACTACCACTCTAATCACCATTGAATTAGAGGAAAAGTTGAATGAAGAGAGAAAAAAATAAATAACTTTTGAATCCAATAATGATTAAAGTGGTAGTAGAAAAAATGGGTAGTAAGAATATCCTGTCTCATTATAATCAGAAGTAACACAGTGACGAGCAACCAACTTCCTTTATAACACTCCCTTCAATTCATAACACTTGAGGGCTTCTCTTTTCATTCTCTTGCTTCGTCTTCATCTTTCAGCTCTCCAAAACTGACTTCCAATCGAACGATTTCTCTCAATTTTTGTTCATCTTCATCATGCAAGTGCTTCTTTATTTTGTTCTTTTATTAATATTTTTTTTTTCAGTTGTTAGACATTTTCTTCCTCATATATATATTTTTTTAAATTCATGTTTACAAATAGCAATAGATAAATTATGTTGCTAACCAAATTAACAATAAATTTAGGGCCTTAAATATTTTCTTGGGAAATAGTGGCATCCTTAAAATATTGGGGACAAATTTTTTTTATATAAATAAGGAAATAAATCATGAAATATAAAGAAACAAAAAATTTAGTCTTAGGAAATCATATAAGATAAAAATAAAATATTATGAGATATTTTCACATATATAACAAAAATTCCAAAACTATGTACTTTATTTAAATAGGGAAATAATAATTTTTTATGGGTATTTTTATTTAATATTCATGAGAGAAATAGTTTATCATATAAACTTATTTTAAAAAAAAATAAATTAAATGATGGTGCTGGACTGCTGGCATGTCACATGAAACTCAAAGTCTTAAACATCATTTTATATAAAATATTAATTTGATTGTATAATTATATAGGTTTATTTTATTAGATATCAAACAGGTGTATGAAATCTTAATGGGCCTGGATAATTTAATTTTGGATTTGAATGTCTCTATCTTCCTCCTTAGTAGTTGTAACTCTCAAGAATTCGAACCTACTAATTTTATATATTAATTACCAAAATTTTCTACTATTAACTTACTATCTATCTAATCACCGTTAAATTAAATAGAGAATGCTAAAAAGTTTTTGAAAAAAAGAGAGTATGTTGATCCAATGGTGATTAGATAGGTAGTGAATTGGTAGTAGAAGATTTTGATAGTAAGAATATCCCTCCTCACCAATAATTACTGGGTATAGTTTTATAAACTTTGTTTAACGGACCTTGGTCACTAAAAGCAAGACCCAAAATGGTTAAACACAAGGCCCATTTATTTTATCCGTGGAAACAACCCAACCCAATGACCCACCCACCCTTGTGTTCTGCAACAAACCAAGGACTCAGGACGAAGAAGGATACAGAGACAGTGAGACACCATGGAAAGGAGCAACAACGACGACGCATCAGAAATCGAGAAAGTGGAATTCGATGCTTCGGAGGTTGAATACGTCAGTTATGGCGGCGAGCATCACCTACCTCTTGTCATGAACCTCGTCGACCAAGAACTCAGCGAACCTTACTCCATCTTCACGTACCGTTACTTCGTCTATCTTTGGCCTCAGCTTTCTTTCCTGGTTCCAAAACTGTTCACTTTCTACTTTTTTATTATCTGGGTCTTTCTTCATTTCCTGTTTCACCACTCAGATTTTCTCAATTTTTTATTTTATTTATTATTCTGTGCTTGGTTTTTAGGCGTTCCACAAGGGTAAATGTGTGGGTACGGTGGTTTGTAAGATGGGTGAACATCGTAACACTTTCAGAGGGTATATTGCTATGCTCGTTGTGATCAAGCCTTATAGAGGAAGAGGCATTGGTAATGCGTATATTTTGCTATTCTTTTTTATTTTTTAGTTTTTGATGTGTTCATTTCCAATTTTATGATGTGGTTATTGGAAATTTAATAAAAATGTTAGTTTTATGCTACTAATGTTTGGCGTTTGGGGTTTCCTTAATGTTTTTCTCTGCAGCTACAGAACTTGTTACTAGGTCTATCAAGGTGATGATGGAATCAGGTTGTGAAGAGGTATGTATCTGTATGTAACTATGTGTAGTTGCTGTATGCCAAGGTTTTGTAGTTTAGTGGATTGGAAGTGATTGTTTTATAAACTGTTGGATTTGATTTTCTCATGTTACATGAGAATTCAATAACTAGTGGTGGGCCCCGTATTTATTAAAAAAAAGAAAAAGAAAAGTTTTGCACGCAAATCGAAGGGTCACTAATATGAGAGTTAAATTCCAACGTGAGAAAATGTTTTCCCAACATTAAAAGTTGAAATTGGAAACTGATAGTCTCGTGTGATTATTGTTGAACTTTGCTGATTCGGGAAGTATTTTGTCTGAGAAAACAAGGCATGGACACTATGATATAGTGCAGGACATGCCAATAACTTGAATGTGTATAATAAGAAAATCTAAATTCTTTTTCTTCTTGTAGTTTGCTTGTTCTTGATGCAGCCATTTTTACCTTGTGTAAATACTAGTAGATGGCTCAAACACGAAACTAAAAACATTTGTTCATTTAATTTATGAATATTCAGCCAAAAAACCAAGATTAATTATCAAACATTCAAGTGTACTAGTTTACTAAAATATGACTATATGCACTTTAAAATGTTTAGGTTTAGATGTTTGTTTTACCTACTCTATATAATGTTGAATAAGATATTACACTGAGAATCAAGTCCAAGGTATGGAATTATGCCCTGAATTTACCAGTTCTGCAATGAAATGTAGACTGTGATAATTCCCCTTTCTTGTTTGTTTCCCATTTAAAGCATGGGTTGTGTTCTTATTTTCTGCTCTCTTCTATTTTGTTTGGTAGCAACAGCCGTGGAATTAATGGCATATTTTTTTATTCTTCATTTTGCTAAAACCCTGGTTCTTCAACTTTACATATTTTTCCTTATTGAGTGCCAGCAACTTTTTAGGAGCTTATTTCATTTTGAATTAACTAATCCTACTACCCTGATACAATTTTGATTAATGACTTGTAGCGAAGAAGAATACTAGCACACCCAGAGTTATCTTGAATAGCATCTATTTGTGCACATATCTTATGTTAAATAACCACTTCGACCCAAAACCTTAAGGTGTTGGGTGAGGGTCTTTTTAATGGTTTATATTATATTCTCTAACACACCCCCTCACGCAAGAGCCCTTTGGGCTTGTAGCGTGGATATGGTACAAGCCCATTATTAGTCTGTCTTGTACTGCACAAGCCCATTTTTTTTGTCGCCTTGTGCTTTTCTTAATTCCACTTGAAAGTGGGTGGCGCTGAGGATCGAACTCGTGACCTCGTAGTCACTAAAGCTCTGATATCATGTTAAATAACCACTTCAACCCAAAATCTTAAGGTGTTGGGTGGAGGCCTTTTTAATGGTTTATATTATATTCTCTAAAGTCAAAATTGTTTATTATGTGTACTGAGGCCATACTTAATGTTTAGAATACAATAATAAGTGCTGGGAAGTCAAAGAAGGGAGCATGCTGACTCACATTCTTGTTTATGCATTTATATAGGTTACATTGGAAGCAGAAGTCACAAATAAAGGAGCACTTGCACTCTATGGTCGCCTTGGCTTTATTAGGGCTAAGAGGCTCTTTCACTACTATTTGAATGGAGTTGATGCTTTTCGTCTGAAACTTTTATTTCCCCGTCCAGAGTTGCACCCATCTCTGCCTATGATGGCAGATAAATATGAGAGCCATATGCATAGTGATCATGGTGATGCACCACTTGGAGAATGATTTGATTCCATCAATGATTGTGTATTCCCAACGAAACAAAAAACTTTTTGAGCATATTGCTCTATAATTGATTTCCCATATCAATTCTAATATAAATTTTTGTAGAATAATCCCTTTTTGGGGCAGGTTATATTTACAAACTTTTTTTGTTTACAAACTACACTATGTTCTCCCGGGAGAACATGGTGTAATTTGTAACAAAAATTCAAAAAAGTTTGTAAACGGATCCTTCCCCATCCCTTTTATGTGAAATAACTATCTGTTTTGAAAAACTGAGTTTGATTCCCATCAAATATATCATTAGAAAAGGGTGATGAGCTTTAACTGTGACCTGGACATCGACTCAAGATTAGTCTTATAATCAGCTCAAAGAGTTGAGGCTTATAGGGGGTATCCGGGAGTTGACTTGTTTCAGAGAGATAGTTAGGGTTGATATATCAAAAATATATATAATTTTATTTATTTATTTCAAAAGGTTTTTCAAGTTGTAAAAAAAGTTTTTTTTTTATTCACCTCAAATTAAACTAATTTAAACATGTATTGAATTGTTTATATGCTTAGTATCCTTTGATTTGCATTCTACTTAATTTTATAATGGTGGTAGGACAAGTTACTATAAAATGAAATAAGCTCTAATAAGTTGTTGGCACCATTGTTGTCAAAAATTAGTGTAAAAACATAAAAATTTATGTTGTTACGTTTTTACTATAGCATTGCGTGGTAAAACGCAAGTAAAAACTATTTTTGGTAAAAACATAGTGTAAAAACTTACGTTTTTACCGTTTTATCCGTTTTTACTTAAAATAATTTTTTTTTTTAAAAAAAGGTTTATAAAAAAAGAAAGGGAAAAAAGTTTCCAATGTTAATTTAGACAACTTTATCTAATGTTCATCGAAACGACGTCATCTTAGGGTTGAAAAATTAAAAAATTAGAATGACAAAGATTATTATAACCCTGAAATAAATTAAAATTATAAAAACTCCATGATTTCCATCCCAAAACGACGTCGTTTCGATGAACATTATATAAAGTTATATAAAGTAACATTAGAAAAAACAAACCCGAAAAGAAATAAAAAAAAATTCCTAATTTTTTGTTTTCCCCAAATCATATGCACAATACCTTGATATTTTTTTGTTTGGATATATGCAACAGTGGACCTGTGTGTGTGAAGTGTCTGCACTTGCACTCACAAATTTTTTGGAAAAAAAAAGAATAAAATATATTTTGGGTCATCAATAAAAAATATGGGATCCAATTTAATCATTTAAAAAAATGTCATCTCGTGATCCCTCTAAATTTCACAATAGACCCATATTAGTTCTTTTGAGAGATTAATGTGGATCTTTTTGAATTTCAAGGGACCACAATTTTGATTATCTGGGTCTATTTTTGAATTTTGAGAGATCACAAGTCGACTTTTTTTCTAAGGGATTAAATTGAGACCCGTAATTTTTTGAAGATCCAAAATATTCTATTGTAAAAGTTTAGTTGAGTCTTCATTACTTTTTTTATGTTAAGTTAAAGTTTTCTTTTCTATTTTTTGTTTATATTCTTTTGTATTTTAATATATTAAAAAAATTCCTTTATTTTAAATGTGAACACATAAATAAAATTTTCTAGATCCGCCATTGGATATATATATATTTTTTTTGGAGATACGCTATTGGATATTTGTCTTTTATAATTATGTCTTATAAAGCTGCAATTCTATTACAAGTTATACTATGAGAATCGTTTTGTGTTTTTGGATTATTGTGTGCATTGAAAGAAGTGGAATTATATCTGTTGAACGATGATCCAAAATCTGCCCAAAATCTGCATAGTGTATGAAGCACTCAGAATAGATTGGTTATTCATTACTTGTTAGTTATCACTATTTATAATTTTGATACTTTGTTATCAAAAATAATTTTCCTTTTAAAATATATAAGTGGCTCAACACACATGTTCATTATGCGATTTTTTTTACATGCATATATATAATTTTGTATTTTGACCTTAAGTAATAAAAATTAAAAACTTTACGTTTCGTGTCGTTTCTACGTTTTACGTTTCTACCACCTATTTATATTTCTACGTAAAAACTCGAGTTTGACAATATTGGTTGGGACTCTTTAAGGGTAAAGAGATAGGTTATAATTATTGTTTTTTTTATTACAATTATTTTGTCTCTGTTAGATCAAAATTAGATTAACGATTCTTCTTTGATATCAATTTGTATTTGTTGATTTGGATTTGATTTAACAATAAGAAAAATTGTTAATGAGGATGTAAAAAAAAAATTATAAATATAACCCCTCAAGAAAAAGTAAGTACAATTAAAGAAGGATTTTAGCGTAATGACAAGTGAAAAATATACCATTCCAAGGTGTTTGGGAAACAAAAATTAGAAGAGAGCAGAAAACAAGAACACAAACATATCTTAAGAAAGGGGCACTATCATAAATCATAATCCAGGTTTCGTTAATGAATATTGCAGAACCGGAAATTGCAGGGAAATTTCCTTTTAACTTGGACCTGATTCTTAGTTCTCACTGTAATATCTATTCATCATTAGATAAGAAACATTGTAAAGAGGGTCTTCGTATATTTTATTAAACTTATACCTTTGAATATTTTATAATCAATCTTTTTTTTGTCTTAAATTATTAGGACTATCAAATGTACAAAATATAAAATGAAAACAAATATACATAAACGAATGTTGACTCACTCAATTGCGACAAATGCATGACTTACTTCGACTGAAAAAAATTCCTTTTAAAGGGGTTCTATTTCTATATTTGCTAACCCAAAAGAGTCAGCTTTAAAATGGCATATGGCACGTCCCTATTGGACATCTATAGAGGGAGATATGCTCTCCCAAAGTTCACCTAAATTCTGCCAATTTCTAGAAATTTAGCTAAAGTTTCTTTTGTTTTTCCAATAAATCCCACTTTTATACAAGTGCTTAACTATCCTCAAATTGTACATAATAGACATGGGTGGCACTCAAGGACCAGCAATGCCTTGGTGCTCTTACAACCCTTCACAATTTATATCATTTGGTTCACTTTATAACTTAACAATTCCAATACAAATTCTTAAATCATTTTAATCACATTCGTTTCTTTGCATGCATTTCTTTGACATAAAACATAAATCAAATCCTAGAATAGGCCTATTGCTCTTTCATCATATACATGCATCAATATTACATAGGGTCTTCAAATTACAAATTGCAACTATTACAATTATCCTTCAATCATGCATCATAATTCCTTCAAAATAAATCATGACAATAAAAGACTAAACTTAGACAAAATACAACATGAACGAAGATGACAACGATAATCCTGAATCACATGCATTGTTCATGTCCTAAGTCTAGCCTAGGCCCAATGGCCACAAAATGCAAAATAGCTCTATGTCCGAGCTCACCCTACGGGCCTCTTGCCCGCCGCTCTGACTCCACTGGCACTACCTGAAATAAAGTCCCCAAAGCGAGATGAGATATACGGATATATCTCAGTAACCCAGAGGTTCTGGAGAATACTCCGCCCAATGACTCACTTCAATGTATATCAACAACATAACATAATATTTAAAACAGGATAAAACAAGGGATTTAGTGAAGTAGGGAAGCATAGGGAATCAAAATATGACGAAGCTGGAATGGTCAATGCCAAAACCACGCAACGTCCGGCCTATTGGCCTCGGCATATAGCCCACGGGTTTCAAACCAAGGAGTGTTCCCAGAATATCAACCAAGACACCCTCCATCCATATCCATCCTCAATCCTTTGCTGTTGAGCTTCGTTACTGGTGTTGTTTTTAATTGATTACATAAATGATTAATGTTTAAAGATGAGAATGTAATAAAAGAAAAAAGTTTACCCATATATCTCATGTCAGGATGTATCTGCTAGCTTGATCTTAGTGTATGGTAACTTGATAACTTAAACAATATATATGCCAATAGAATTTTGTAATGCAGATGAATTAGGTGGTAAATCACAACAACAATATCAAACAGAGAAGAAAATCTTTCTACACAGCCTTAACCTTAATTTCAACCTTTCTGTCACCAAGCTTGTTCAGGCGCTTCCTCTATATTAAAAACAATATAACAGGGAAATTTTTAATTATTATCCGAAAGGGATTTAATAACGGCCTTCATCTCCCTTCCACCACTGTTTGTAAAACTTTGTTTTTAGCAAAATAAATATAAAAGCTTTCACCAAAAAAATAAATAAATAAATAAATATAAAAGCTATACACATATTGCCAAAAAGTGTCACCGTGAAAGCAGTACGACAAAATGCTTGTGGCATGGATATTTAATCAGTGTCATTTAGGAAAATTCAGACAGAGGGTACGATTCTAACATAAAATATAGAATCTTATCCCGTTACCATTAAACAAAATTTACAGATGTTTGACATATAAAGCACTGAATACAAGCAAATGGAGAAATGTGGTGCACCTGCATGAACATCTCTTTCAGCCTCTACTCGATAAACACATAACGGATGTGACTAATTTTATGCCAATGCTCTCCTTCCTCCTTTTGGTATCGCTGCTTAAGTAATGGACAAGAATGAATATCCAAAACAGAAAAGGAGTTGGGTAGACCCTCCTCTGGCAAGTACTCAAGACAAGGGCAATCCGAAATAGATAAGGATTTGAGAGATTTGAGGTGGAGAAGACCCCTTTTGTTAATTATTCTTAGCTTCGAACAATTACACAAGCAGAGATGATTAATATTGGGTGGCAGCAAACTCTCCTCTGGGAAGGACTCCACATTTTCAAAGTCATCACTAACACTGAATTCTTTCAAAGAATGAAGACTGAACAAACCCCACTCCTTTCTCGAAGCAATCAGTTTGGGGCATTTATATATATCGAGGATGCTTAGACTCGAAGGCAAACATGCCCCAGGAAATGATTCCAACTCTGGACAATCATACAAATCCAGAGAATAAAGATTGGTGAAAAAGTTTAGTGCGAAAGGCCACCAAGAGGAGTACCAGCTTCTTATAGATAGTTTGTGAAGAGAATTACAGCAACGTAAATCCAAAGAGAAGCATTTTAGATTTGGACCAT
>JAVKPL010000925.1:0-15550 GCA_032173675.1 Gastrolobium villosum
GGCCCTCAAACACTTGTTAACCAACACACCGATTCTGGCCTTGCCCAATTTTTCACTCCCTTTCATTATGGAAACGGATGCCTCAGGTGTAGGCATTGGGGCGGTACTGTTACAAGCAGATCATCCAATTGCTTTTTATAGCCGAAAGCTGTCCAAGCTCATGCAGTCCAAATCCACGTATTATAGGGAGGTGTATTCCATAACCACTTCGGTGGCTAAATGGCGGCAATACCTCTTGGGCACGCCATTTATTATCAGGACTGATCATCGCAGTTTGCATCACTTGATGTCACAAGTGATCCAAACCCCAGACCAACAATAATTTCTTGCAAAGTTGTTGGGGTTCAACTACACGATTCAGTATCGTCCAGGGAAATTAAACACAGCGGCTGACGCACTATCACGACAGCCAGAGGGACCTACCGCTACTGCACCGGAGCTCATGGATCTCAGTACACCTACGTCTACTTATAGTTCATTATTACAGTCCGAATTACATGGTGATGCCTATGCTACTCGTATTATACAAGAGTTACAAACAGACCCTACTCGTTGGCCTCATTGGGTATATAAACAGGGACTACCGTTTCACAGGAGACGCATCCATGTTCCTCCCAGCTCCGCGCTAATACCGCTCCTTCTTCATCAATTCCACTCATCCAAAATAGGTGGTCACGCTAGCGTTCGACGAACTCTCAGCAGGGTAGATGCTTCGTTTACCTGGAAACACATGAAGAAAGACATTCAACAGTATGTACAGCAGTGTGAAACTTGTCAGAAAACTAAAGCCCCTAACTACTCACCGTACGGTCTTCTACAACCCCTGTCAGTTCTTGATTCCATTTGGTCAGATTTGTCCATGGACTTTATAACGCATTTGCCCAACTCAGGGGGTTTCACTGATATTATGGTCGTAGTGGACAGACTTACTAAAGGCGCCCATTTCGCAGCCTTACCACCGCGATATTTTGCTGTCAAGGTGGCGCAGATATTTTGGGACACCATCGGAAAGCTCCACTAACCTCCGCGATCTATTGTCTCCGATCGTGACCCCATCTTTACCAGCGAATTTTGGAAGACAGTTTTCAAACTGCAAGGAACTATGCTCCACTTCTCCTCTGCGTATCACCCTCAGTCCGACGGCCAGACGGAGCGGATAAATCAGATCCTGGAGCAGTACCTCCATTGTTTTGTGCATGACCATCAAACCACCTGGTCTCGCTTCCTCAGCTGGGCCGAGTTTCATTACAACACTGCCTTCAACCATTCGACTCGGACTACTCTTTTTCAGGCCACCTTTGGTCGCCCGCCACCGTGTTTGTTGGCCTACACCATGGGCTCTACTCCGTTAGAGGCAGTGGACACTGATCTCCACCAGCGTTCTATGATCCTAGCATCATTAAAGCAAAACTTAAGAAAAGCACAAGTTATCATGAAGATGCATACAGATAAGAAACAAGAAGCTTACACTTTTCAAGTTGGAGATCAAGTTCTTCTGAGGCTGCAACCGTACCGCCAACTTACAGTCCACCGGCGATCTTCCCACAAACTTAGCCTCCGTTTTTATGGTCCCTTTGAGATTTTAGAGCGCATCGGGCCAGTAGCCTATCGTCTCCAGCTGCCGGACGACTCACGTGTTCACCCAATCTTCCATGTATATCTACTGCGACCCTTCATTGCTCACGGGAAGCCCCAGATCCACGCTTTCCCAACGGCTCTTCATAGTTCACCACCGGTGCATGATCCGGGTGTGTTTGTGTCACGACGTGTCATCTGGAAACAATGACGTGCGACGCCACAGGTCCTGGTGCAGTGGCAAAGGCTGCCACCGGAGGAGTCCACTTGGGAAGATGAAAGTGTAGTCATGGAAAAAAAGAAAGATTTTTCAAAGGGCCAGGCTTCAACTCGGTTACAAACAGACGAGGGTAAGAGTGATGAGTCTGAAACGAGAAAGACAAGTTTTGCCTTGAAAACGACCACCCAACCACTGGTTGCTTTGGGTATAGAGGATCTCATTAATGCGGACCCAGACCCAACCAATGGGAGTCATTCATCTGACACAGCACCCCTAATCCCAACCACTCAAACGTTAGTTGAGCACAACTGGATGCCTCTGTCTTCACACCTCCAGAAAGTTCCCACCGACACCACAAGTGGGCCAGACGTTCAGCCCAACCCAGCACATCTCGAGGACGAGATTAATTCTGATGGGAAATGGAATGTATCACACCAAACCAATAGGCTAGTTCTTAAGAGGCCCAACCGTGAGAAGAGGCCACCAGGATACCTGAAGGAGTATTTTCAATGAACTAGTGGTCCAATTAGTATTTTACTTGTTATTTTATGTAATTCGAAATTAACAGAAAAAACAAGAAAGAGGATTGTAACAGATTAGCTATATAGCCCACCGATGGGGCGTGAATGAGAATATCCAGAAAATCGTTTGACAACTTCCCTCTCTTTCTCTCTATCTAGAAAAGTCGCGAATAGCAAGGGAAATTTGTGAGGGAAAAATTCCCTTGCAAACTGCAACGGAATTTGCAAGGGAAAAATGATTGCGAGGGAAAATAGGCAAGATATCCGTTACTACATTGCCGTCGCAGAATCCCTTGCAGTTAGGTCGCAATTCCATCGCAATTTGCAAGGGAAATTAAATCCCTCGCAAGAATCATAAGTCTGTGACGGAAACAGCGAGGGAAAAAATTTGCTACGGAAGTTCCCTCGCAAAATTTAGGATCTGAAAATTGCAACTGAAATTTCACAATTTCCCTCACAAATTCCCTCGCAAATTGCGAGGGAATATATTCCCTCCCAAATTGCGAGGGAAAAGAGGGAATATATTCCTCACAAAATTCAAAAATAATATATAAATCAAATTTAAAATGGATAAGGGCATAAAGTGGTCGTCGCATCATGCATATGAGAAAAATCATTAAATATGTCGCCGCATCCTTTATGGCAGACATTGAGTGCATGTAGTGACAGTAGTGACTATGTCAGCTAGTCATAGGAAAGATAAGACTCTATTGATATTTAAGGTGTGTGTAAAAATTATTTAATAGTGATAAGCAGAGAAAAATGTCTGAAAGATTCCTATTCCAACCACCCTCGTCGTCATCACTGTACAAATTAATTGAAATGTGACACATGCTTCCGATCGATGCTACCAAAAAGGGCATTGGTCTTTATAGTTGGGCTTTAACCACTTAATTAAAAGTCAAGTCCAACCCAATAAAGAAAGCTAGGGTCCCCAATTCAAGATGTTAAGCAGCCTTTTGAACGTGCGTGAATAGCATAAACCCTAAACCCTAACTTTGATCAATTCTAGGACTATGGTTCCCACTTTAGCCCCTTGTAAAAAAATTAGTCTTGAGGTCCCTAACTTTGAATGTGTGTAAGTAGCATTTTGATAATTAGAGAGTATGGAAATCAGTCACGAGTAAAGAAAATATGGAGATAACCATTTTAGAAAATACACTAATTTAAGATAATAAAGAGCAATCTTTGATTATTCTTCGGTATCTTCTTTATCTACCATCTGATCGTACTGGGATTTTTTTGACATATTCTTGACTCATTATTATTCATATCTAACAGTGGCTTTTATATTTATTTTTACCTTTGTATGATTATGATTCCTCATATTTAATGTGAATATGAGGAATCATAACCATACATAGATGAAAATAAATATAACTGTTGGATTAACATAATCGATCTAATTGATTGGTTTAGGGTCCAACTGGTGACTCCAACCCTCATAGGAAAGGGGTCAGGGTTGACCCGGGTCAACCGGGGGTTGGATGAGGTTTTAAAACACTGCTTTATATGATGAGAAGGAAATAGAAACAGAAAACACATGAATATATTCTTAATTTCTATTTTCTCCTTATATGGCTCCATACCTTCATATCAGTATACGTGATCAAATTATCTTGTACAATATGAATAATATTAACCTCACACACACATATATAATTTTAAATTTTGGCGATCCTTTGTTGACCAACAGAAAAGTTGGCGAAATTTTTAAATTTAAAAATTTCATAGTCATTTGCGAGGGAAAGTAGTTAAGTTTGAAGATTTCTTATAACCATTGTGAGTGCAAAACTCAGATGATGAAATGATATTTTCTTTGATTTCTGCTACAGAATATTATGATTGTTCGTTTTTATTTAACTATATTAGTATTTTTCTATTTCACTATAATTGTGAATTTTATTAATAAAATAATTTTTATTATTTAATTTTCTATTTTTGATATTTATATTCTATTGATATATATATATATATATATATATATATATATATATATATATATTCTTTTTTATAGTCTTTATTCTTATTATTTTTGAGTATTATTAATATTATATCCTATGTATTTTATTTTTTAATTTAATATTTTTTTTTGTTTAGGTATTGTGTAGAAATTTTTTTGTTTAGGTGTTAGGTTAAAAACCCTCTCTTTCCCCTTTTACTCTCACTTTCACTTTCATTGCATCCTCCCTCCAATTTTTCCTCTCCGACTCACATTTGCCTCCAATTTTTCCCCTCTTACTCACATTTCCCACTCACCTCTTTGAGACTCTCACGGTTTCTATTTTCTTCTCTCTCGCAGAGGTCGCGGTTAGTTTTCTTCTCTCTCGCATTCCTTTGAAAACCTTCCTTCAGTCACTCTCCTGCAGTCGCCCTCTTTCAGATCAGGTATGCTTTATTTACCATAATACTTTGTTTGCTTATTTCATTTGTAGCTTGCTTGCTTCTTCATGTGCCTGGGAGATTGATCCCTACACACTTCTTTTTTGTTGTTGTTAGGAAACATAGTAGTTGTTTAGTTAATAAGTTGTTTAGTTTTATTCCACCTCAACACCGTCGGACCACCAACAAGCCTCCCCGAACTCACAAAGATTCCTCACTAACCACCACCGCTCCTCCAGGCCATCTCTTTCAAAGAGCCACACCCAAAGCCACCGATGACCGGACCACACCTCGTCTTCCTCGCCACACAGCCACAGCATCTCCGGTGACCACCATAGAAGACCGACCAACAACCACCGCGAGACCACCTTCACAGCCACCACAGATCCAAACCCAGCCACACACAAACCACCGTTCACACTGTCGGACCACCATTATCACTGTCCAAGCTCCATCCCAACCCCATTCGGTCATCACAATACCACCGACCAAGTCTTTTTCCAAAGAAGTACCACACCACTCCACAACTCCCTTTCTTCTAACAACCCACCTCCTCCACCCATTTATTTTTATTTTTTATTTTTATTTCTTTTTTAGATCTGAGAAAGGTGAGTCAACGCTCTCCAATTGTATGTCAAAATTCAGTGATAATTCATCACTTCACTAATGTAGGATAATGAGATGGTTGTCTTTGTTTATTGAATCCAATTGCTATTTTCTTTAATTTTGTGTGTTGAAAATTTAAATGGGTTTGCATTAGTAGGTAGTAAATTGCCGTAGTTTTTTTTCTCTTCATGTCAAAGAGAAAGGCTTTTTTATTTTGAGTGTAGTTGAGCTTTGAATGTCTGTGTGTTTCTGATATGTGCCTATGTGCTATGGCAGCAGAACCTGCGATTGCCAAGCAACCGTGACATAGGAGAATTAGTTTTCTGGGTCCTTTTTGGCATGTTGTTGAGAAATAAAGATCTGAATGTGTTTTTTTTTTATGTATTTCACACTATATATTATTATAGAACCTAGAGATAGGGTCAGGTGTACTATTGGAAAGGTTTTGTTTTAATTATTGTGATATTGCAGGGAACTTAGCTTCAAAATAGAAAAACTTACATAAAGGAATATCCAAACTTCTTATTTGACTATAATATAGAAATTCAGGTACAAGGAATTCAAATAGTATCATCTTTCAGCAGCTGAAATAGATGATATCAGGCTAGTTTTTGTAAACTACATCTCTTGAATCTTATCACCTTTAGGCGTGCTTTAACTACTTGGACGGTAATATCTTTAATAGTTAGTAATTATTAGATCACTATAATGTAAAATAAAACATAAAATTATCGTACATCCATTGACAGTTGTAATAATTAAAAAACTTATAATAAAAATTAATGACAACTTCTTTATTAGGTACTTTGTTTATTTATATTTAAATGATGGAATGAAGGACAACTTTTTTATTAGGTACTTAGTCAATTCACCATCCAATAACATGGTTCCAACTAATCCCTTAAGCTCCTTAATGTCTCGGCTGCTGGAAGTGTGCAGAAAATCAAGGAATGCAAATCAACTTGTAACCACTCAAATTGACTTTATTAACTAGTTAACTTTATTGACTTTATTAACTAGTTAACTTTATTGACAAATAACTTTATTGACTTTATTAACTAGTAGACACCTAGTCATCACTTTATTATATCTTTATAATTCATAAGCAGTACTTATTTTTAGCAAATCATAGAAGACACCACTTTTTGACAAGTATTTCGGAATAATTTAGGGGGTGGTTTTATTCAATTGAAGCTAAATACACAGTTTTTTTTATCACTTCTTTTTAATCTCTTGATGACACCTAAGGCTCTGCTTGTGATGTTCTAATATCAAAAACTTGTAGAGGAGAGGTCCGAATCGGTGGCGACAGACGGTCAATCCAGCTCCTCCTATTTCGATAATGGGAATATGTTGGTTACAACTGCAGGTGGATTCAACAAGAAAGGAAGGGTGATCGGGCTGGGAGGATATGCTAGCCGATTGAAGCCTAGTAAGCGGGCCTCTACCCAGATTGACAGTGTTTCTGCAGGTAAACTCAATGCATAGTTAATTCTTTTATGTTTTCAATCTCTATTCTATTAATATCTTATTTTAAACATTTAACTTACTGTTTTATGATACTGTATTTGCAGATGAGCTTAAAAGGATGAGAGTGTCCTACTCCCAGATTCAGGAGCAATTGCTTGCTACGACAGAGAAGGTAACTTAGCAAGAGGACATTATAAAACAAATGCAAGAACAACTCCGACTTTTAATGCAGGACAAGGAAGCCAACTGCAACAAGTAGAAGGGACCGGCGTCGGATGATGATGACTTTGCTAGGACTTTAGAGGCATACTAGTTATTGTTTGTATGTTTTACTTCTTTTAGGACTTCAGAGATATATCAGATATTTTTTGTATGTTTTATTTTGTTTAGAACTTTAGTGACATTTTAGTTGTAGATTTGATGGTTATTGTTGTTCACTTTGTTGATATACTATTTAATTTTAATTTAATTGTTTATCCAATATTTTTTTTGAATTTTTGTTGCTCAATTTATGTATTTATGTTCATTTGAAATCCTTGTTTTTAGGAAAATTAACAAAAATTTAATACATTTTTTTATTTTAATTCCAGAATTTGTGGTGGAAATTTTCTAAATTCCCTTACAAAATTGGTAACCTTTTGCAAGGGAAAATCAAAACGTTCCCTTGCAAAATTCGTAGCCTTTTGCGAGGGAAAATCAAAACGTTCCCTTGCAAAATTCGTAGCCTTTTGCAAGGGAAAATCAAAATGTTCCCTTGCAATTTCTGCTACGGAAATTTGCGAGGGAAATTATACTCGAAATTTTCCTCGCAATCTGCGACGGAAAAACACTGTAGATGGGTCTGTATTTTGCGAGGGAAATTTACTTTCTTGCAAGGGAACTTTTCCGTAGCAATTTGCGAGGGAATTGTCATATAACAAATTTCCCTTGCAAGTTTATTTGCGACGAGGGTTGTAGCGAGGGACTGTATTCCATCGCAAATTCCGTCGCAGACGGTTTTTGCAAGGGAATCTTGCTGTTTTGCGAGGGAATTTTTCCCTTGCTATTGGCGATTTTTCCAGTAGTGGTAACAGATTAGCTATATAGCCCACCGATGGGGCGTGAATGAGAATATCCAGAAAATCGTTTGACAACTTCCCTCTCTTTCTCTCTATCTCTCCCTATTTCAATTCTATCCTCAAACCCAGATCTAACTACCTTACAGATGATGTCATGATGATAAGGAACAGGTTTATTACATTACCATATTCTGTTTCCCGTTGGTGGTTTAATGTTTACATAAGAAAAAAGTGTTGAAATTCATTAAGTAGTAAATTATATAACTTTTTTTATTCCTATTTATTATGCAAAGATGATTAAATTATAGTTGATGGACTAATTTTATTTTATCGCTTCAAATTTATATCTCTAAAATATACCTGGTTACACAAAAAATTGTAAATTAATTATTATGAAAATACATTTCATTCCATTGGCCTGTGAGGTTACACACATCTCGACTAATCTAAATCTCCAATCAAGTTTTCTCCAAAAAAAAAATCTCCAATCAAGTCAAAATTAACATATTAACATAAAAATAATAATAATTAAGTACAAGTCATAATGCTAAAGTCATTTAATAATTATTTGTAAAAAAATAATTTTCACTCATTTGATTATTCAATGTTACTATGTTAATTTTATAAGCTAAAGATTTGAATAATTTGAATAAAATAATTAATTTACGAGTATGTTTAGTTGTTTGTAAATCATATTATAATTAAGTTCATTTAATTTAAATTGATGAAAAAAAGTAAGTGAATTAAAACCAATTCAACATATGAAAAGTTATGATTGAGTTCATCATATGAAAAGTTATGATTGTGAGAACAATAAACTTTGACCTAAATAAAATTGGCCATTTTTTGTTTTATTTTTTTTGTTCTTTTTTATTTTTTATTTATAGGCGAATTTACTTGTGATACAATGTGATAGCTAGGTTGACTTACACTGTAATCTCTAAGAAGATGGATAAAGAAAAAGGGGTGGAAGTTTGGCCAATGATATATTCCCCTAATCTACTATTTTAACTACGAACGTGGGCCAAAGTCTTTATTTTAGACTACTAAGACTGGCTTAATAATGACGAGGAATTAGATAGTTTGCTTCAAACTGTAGTGCTAACTTTATGTTAAAAATAATAATAATAAGGGCTTTCTTTTTTTAATCTTCTATACTCTCTCATTATTTGGGAAAATAAAGTTTGATTTATGGTTTATCAATTCATTTTAAATTAATTTTTTTATCAGTTCTTAATCTTATGCACAAAATTCATTTTTCATAGAAATTTCATAAATTTAAAATAAATGGTCAAAAGTTTTCTTTCATCCTTTCTCACAAAGAAATTAAATTAAATTTTCTTTCATACAAAGACTTTAGATCATTTACTCTCTTTTTTTTTGAGTTTTCTATGTGATTATAATCTTAATCACTATCGTTTTCCTTTATCAACTTTAATTAAGTGAGCAAGTAGCATCTTTGTTTTATATATACCCTCTAAATCTTAGAAAACATGGATCCTCTCCAACTCTACATCATACAATTAGGGGAATTTTTTTATCTCAATTAATTTAATCAAGTTCAAGCACCGTTGGACTAATTAATTGTCAATTTATTCAATATGCTGATTGACGGAACTGTTTCCATTTAAATTCTGTAAATTCAAAAAACATCTAGTAAAGTTGTTACGGCAATTGTTATTAAGACAACGTAAATTCGTATTCTAGATTGAAGCATAACAATTAAAATCACCAGATCAAGCACCAAATTATGAATAAAACAAGTTTTTCATTGAATAATAAGAACAGAATAATACACTGGTCCTTACCAAAAGTAAAACTGCCAACCAATAAATCCATCTGTAATCTAGAAGGGAGAAAAAAGGAAATCGATGTATACATTGCCCCATCAAAAACAAACATTTCATCTCCATTTATTGATACATTCACAGGTATAATTTTGAAGCTTTTGAACCATATAAATACTAGCTCTCAGAAAACTAAAGAACCAACTTTAAAAAAGAAAGAGATAAATGACCCATTAAGTAAATAACTGACTTTCTGGGTTCAAATAATAAATCAGACGCAAGTTAGATGATAGCTAGGGAATTAATTCATTATCTTTACTTATTTGTAAATAAAGATAAGGAATACAATCTCTCAATTTATACCCGTAGGCATAATATTCATCTGTATTTAGTCTCAATCACGAGAGCAAGGAGAAATGTTTCAATAAATATTTCAATACTTGTCTCATCAATGCTGTGTATTACCGTCACAGGTTTTCTATTTTCTGAGAGGAATACAATAAAAGAGAAACACCTACCTCCTGGAGGCTTGGGCAGATTAGTATTAAAAACAGCATGATACCCCAGGTACAGTGTATAAAAAGGAGAAGAATGCTGAAATTGAATGAAATTTTCATTGAATAATAGATTCGGGAACAAATGAATTGAGAGTACATAAAAGTATATGGAAGAAAAAAGAAAACAAAAAATAATTTCTTTTGACTCTTTTGGTACATCTACATCCATACTACACACATCACCACCACTAGTGTTGTTCCCATTACTTTTCCATCCATTCCTCCTGAACCATGGTCAGTGTATTTTTGAATTATTCCATTTCTGCTGTCTAAAGTACCTCCTTCCCAAATCACTCGAATCTTCCTTCAACCGTTTAGCAATGTGTTTATTGTCTTCGCATGGATGGTTCATGTCTTCAGGGTTAGCACCAGTTGCGCTGAGAATCATATCATCTGAGCAACAATTAACCAGACCACTGGTATCCCACTGCTTAACTTCAGCAGGCTGATCAATTGCCATAACATTACTAGTATTAGAATGTGAATTTGTCTCGGCTGGTTGATCCCATCGGCTTTTGCGCTTCCCTTTTTTTGCCCCTTTGATTTCAGTCCCACCTAGAGACTGTGCAGAGCAGCCCTCCTGGGCTCTGGCATCTACTGAAGTTGTGACAAGCATTGGCTGCTGACCACAATCAATTGCTTGTGTAGGTCTTGCATCCTGATGATGTCTATGATTATGTGATGCTGAAAACCTGTTACAATTGAAACTTCTGTGATATTCCACCCTACTATCATCCCTGTCCATATAGCCATGTTTTCTGACAAGTCTGCGAATCCATCTGTCCCGGAAGTTTCGAGCAATTTGATGAACCTACAAGTGCAAACAAAACAATGAAAATACTCAAAAATTTAAACATGATTAAAAAAGTCCCCTAACAGCATGTTTTGGGAGGAGGGAATACACATGACCGGACTGACCCAACATCAATACACAGAAGAAATGAAAAGTTAGCATAACACCTACCTGTTTGTCATCATGCTCAGTCAGAGACAACATTGACTCCCCAAAGCTGAACATAAAACCAATTGTTAGTAAAAGAATAGAACTTAGAGAGCAACAGAACAATTTCAACGGAAGAGAATATATCATGTTGTTCTTAATTCTAATCTGCCCAAGCCTCCAGGAGGTAGGTGTTTCTCTTGTATTGTATTCCTCTCAGAAAATAGAAAACCTGTGACGGTAATACACAGCATTGATGAGACAAGTATTGAAATATTTATTGAAACATTTCTCCTTGCTCTCGTGATTGAGACTAAATACAGATGAATATTATGCCTACGGGTATAAATTAAGAGATTGTATTCCTTATCTTTATTTAGATTTATTATTTGAACCCAGAAAGTCAGTTATTTACTTAATGGGTCATTTATCTCTTTCTTTTTTAAAGTTGGTTCTTTAGTTTTTTGAGAGAAAGTATTTATATGGTTCAAAAGCTTCAAAATTATACCTGTGAATGTATCAATAAATGGAGATGAAATGTTTGTTTTTGATGGGGCAATGTATGCATCGATTTCCTTTTTTCTCCCTTCTAGATTACAGATGGATTTATTGGTTGGCAGTTTTACTTTTGGTAAGGACCAGTGTATTATTCTGTTCTTATTATTCAATGAAAAACTTGTTTTATTCATAATTTGGTGCTTGATCTGGTGATTTTAATTGTTATGCTTCAATCTAGAATACGAATTTACGTTGTCTTAATAACAATTGCCGTTACAACTTTACTAGATGCTTTTTGAATTTACAGAATTTAAATGGAAACAGTTGCGTCAATCAGCATATTGAATAAATTGACAATTAATTAGTCCAACGGTGCTTGAACTTGATTAAATTAATTGAGATAAAAAAATTCCCCTAATTTTATGATGTAGAGTTGGAGAGGATCCATGTTTTCTAAGATTTAGAGGGTATATATAAAACAAAGATGCTACTTGCTCACTTAATTAAAGTTGATAAAGGAAAACGATAGTGATTAAGATTATAATCACATAGAAAACTCAAAAAAAAAAAGAGAGTAAATGATCTAAAGTCTTTGTATGAAAGAAAATTTAATTTAATTTCTTTGTGAGAAAGGATGAAAGAAAACTTTTGACCATTTATTTTAAATTTATGAAATTTCTATGAAAAATGAATTTTGTGCATAAGATTAAGAACTGATAAAAAAATTAATTTAAAATGAATTGATAAACCATAAATCAAACTTTATTTTCCCAAATAATGAGAGAGTATAGAAGATTAAAAAAAGAAAGCCCTTATTATTATTATTTTTAACATAAAGTTAGCACTACAGTTTGAAGCAAACTATCTAATTCCTCGTCATTATTAAGCCAGTCTTAGTAGTCTAAAATAAAGACTTTGGCCCACGTTCGTAGTTAAAATAGTAGATTAGGGGAATATATCATTGGCCAAACTTCCACCCCTTTTTCTTTCTCCATCTTCTTAGAGATTACAGTGTAAGTCAACCTAGCTATCACATTGTATCACAAGTAAATTCGCCTATAAATAAAAAATAAAAAAGAACAAATAAAATAAAACAAAAAATGGCCAATTTTATTTAGGTCAAAGTTTATTGTTCTCACAATCATAACTTTTCGTATGATGAACTCAATCATAACTTTTCATATGTTGAATTGGTTTTAATTCACTTACTTTTTTTCATCAATTTAAATTAAATGAACTTAATTATAATATGATTTACAAACAACTAAACATACTCGTAAATTAATTATTTTATTCAAATTATTCAAATCTTTAGCTTATAAAATTAACATAGTAACATTGAATAATCAAATGAGTGAAAATTATTTTTTTACAAATAATTATTAAATGACTTAAGCATTATGACCTGTACTTAATTATTATTATTTTTATGTTAATATGTTAATTTTGACTTGATTGGAGATTTTTTTTTTTGGAGAAAACTTGATTGGAGATTTAGATTAGTCGAGATGTGTGTAACCTCACAGGCCAATGGAATGAAATGTATTTTCATAATAATTAATTTACAATTTTTTGTGTAACCAGGTATATTTTGGAGATATAAATTTGAAGCGATAAAATAAAATTAGTCCATCAACTATAATTTAATCATCTTTGCATAATAAATAGGAATAAAAAAAGTTATATAATTTACTACTTAATGAATTTCAACACTTTTTTCTTATGTAAACATTAAACCACCAACGGGAAACGGAATATGGTAATGTAATAAACCTGTTCCTTATCATCATGACATCATCTGTAAGGTAGTTAGATCTGGGTTTGAGGATAGAATTGAAATAGGGAGAGATAGAGAGAAAGAGAGGGAAGTTGTCAAACGATTTTCTGGATATTCTCATTCACGCCCCATCGGTGGGCTATATAGCTAATCTGTTACAATCCTCTTTCTTGTTTTTTCTGTTAATTTCGAATTACATAAAATAACAAGTAAAATACTAATTGGACCACTAGTTCATTAAAAATACTCCTTCAGGTATCCTGGTGGCCTCTTCTCACAGTTGGGCCTCTTAAGAACTAGCCCATTGGTTTGGTGTGATACATTCCATTTCCCATCAGAATTAATCTCGTCCTCGAGATGTGCTGGGTTGGGCTGAACGTCTGGCCCACTTGTGGTGTCGGTGGGAACTTTCTGGAGGTGTGAAGACAGAGGCATCCAGCTGTGCTCAACTAACGTTTGAGTGGTTGGGATTAGGGGTGCTGTGTCAGATGAATGACTCCCATTGGTTGGGTCTGGGTCCGCATTAATGAGATCCTCTATACCCAAAGCAACCAGTGGTTGGGTGGTCGTTTTCAAGGCAAAACTTGTCTTTCTCGTTTCAGACTCATCACTCTTACCCTCGTCTCTTTGTAACCGAGTTGAAGCCTGGCCCTTTGAAAAATCTTTCTTTTTTTCCATGACTACACTTTCATCTTCCCAAGTGGACTCCTCCGGTGGCAGCCTTTGCCACTGCACCAGGACCTGTGGCGTCGCGCGTCATTGTTTCCAGATGACACGTCGTGACACAAACACACCCGGAGCATGCACCGGTGGTGAACTATGAAGAGCCGTTGGGAAAGCGTGGATCTGGGGCTTCCCGTGAGCAATGAAGGGTCGCAGTAGATATACATGGAAGATTGGGTGAACACGTGAGTCGTCCGGCAGCTGGAGACGATAGGCTACTGGCCCGATGCGCTCTAAAATCTCAAAGGGACCATAAAAACGGAGGCTAAGTTTGTGGGAAGATCGCCGGTGGACTGTAAGTTGGCGGTACGGTTGCAGCCTCAGAAGAACTTGATCTCCAACTTGAAAAGTGTAAGCTTCTTGTTTCTTATCTGCATGCATCTTCATGACAACTTGTGCTTTTCTTAAGTTTTGCTTTAATGATGCTAGGATCATAGAACGCTGGTGGAGATCAGTGTCCACTGCCTCTAACGGAGTAGAGCCCATGGTGTAGGCCAACAAACACGGTGGCGGGCGACCAAAGGTGGCCTGAAAAAGAGTAGTCCGAGTCGAATGGTTGAAGGCAGTGTTGTAATGAAACTCGGCCCAGCTGAGGAAGCGAGACCAGGTGGTTTGATGGTCATGCACAAAACAATGGAGGTACTGCTCCAGGATCTGATTTATCCGCTCCGTCTGGCCGTCGGACTGAGGGTGATACGCAGAGGAGAAGTGGAGCATAGTTCCTTGCAGTTTGAAAACTGTCTTCCAAAATTCGCTGGTAAAGATGGGGTCACGATCGGAGACAATAGATCGCGGAGGTTCGTGGAGCTTTCCGACGGTGTCCCAAAATATCTGCGCCACCTTGACAGCAAAATATCGCGGTGGTAAGGCTGCGAAATGAGCGCCTTTAGTAAGTCTGTCCACTACGACCATAATATCAGTGAAACCCCCTGAGTTGGGCAAATGCGTTATAAAGTCCATGGACAAATCTGACCAAATGGAATCAAGAACTGACAGGGGTTGTAGAAGACCGTACGGTGAGTGGTTAGGGGCTTTAGTTTTCTGACAAGTTTCACACTGCTGTACATACTGTTGAATGTCTTTCTTCATGTGTTTCCAGGTAAACGAAGCATCTACCCTGGTGAGAGTTCGTCGAACGCCAGCGTGACCACCTATTTTGGATGAGTGGAATTGATGAAGAAGGAGCGGTATTAGCGCGGAGCTGGGAGGAACATAGATGCGTCTCCTGTGAAACGGTAGTCCCTGTTTATATACCCAATGAGGCCAACGAGTAATAATGAACTATAAGTAGACGTAGGTGTACTGAGATCCATGAGCTCCGGTGCAGTAGCGGTAGGTCCCTCTGGCTGTCGTGATAGTGCGTCAGCCGCTGTGTTTAATTTCCCTGGACGATACTGAATCGTGTAGTTGAACCCCAACAACTTTGCAAGAAATTA
>JAVKPL010000926.1:0-15854 GCA_032173675.1 Gastrolobium villosum
CACTACATCATGCTATATTATTCTTTTATCACACAAACACTCTATATTAAGAAGCAATATAATATTGCTTACAAAAAAAAAGCAATATAATATTGATATGAATATTGACATAATATATGTTTTTTTATTAAAAAAATAGATATTAAAAATAAAATATATTAATACTATTTTCTCTCTTTAAGTCCTTACAATTTTTTTTGGTAAAATATTATATAAATATTTGTGACATTATATGTTCTAAAAGAATAAATTATTAAGTATCTATAAATTTTAATGAGTTGGATGTATAATTCTTCAAAAATCACAATCACTGTTAAAATCTTTGTGTTAATTATGCTCTTACATCAAAAGAGTAAAATTTTAATTTCTTTCATATGCATTAAATTAAAATTTACATTTTTATGGTTATTAAGTTTTTCTATTTTGCTTACCAAAAAAAATCTATTTTTTTAACCGAATAATATTTGTCATTTTCAATTTTGTTATTTAATTTTAAAATTTAAAATTTAAATTCTTTTGTATTAATTATACATACTTTAAAAAATAATTTTGTTCTCTTTTATTTTATAATTTTTATACATTTTTTAAATTGATTATACATGCATATTTAAAACATTTATATTATATAAGTGTTTTTGTTTCAAATAACTACTTTACAACTAAAATGATGAAATGTAAATGTAAAATGATTTAATCTATGGAATTATCAATTTTGCTTTGGTGGTAGAAAAGAAGTTTTTCCCACTTAGATGTAGAGTAATGAAAAAGAAAGCATAGAGGAATGAGAGAGAAAATAATAATGAGGCATATTTCTTTTTATGTCTCAGTGGTAGAAAAAAGAAAGTATAGAGGAATGAGAGAGAAAATAATAACGAGGCCTAATTTTTATTTTTTTATATCTCTCACTGGTAGAAAAAAAATTATATCATTGAAGTAGAAATGATAACCCCTTAATCTATATAGTTTGTGTAAGTGTTAAGAAAACCGGACCGAGCCGGCCGAGTTGATCTGAGAATTGGTAAACCGGTTACATAACTGGTCTGGTTGAAGCAATGGACCGGCCATGCATCAGAATCGGTGCAACCCGGTTGGTTTTCATGAAAATCGATGACCCGGCCTGGTCTCAAAAAAAAATTCCAATTTTTTTTTTCAAAAAAAAATCATATTGAACATATTTGAATATTTTTTTATTAATTGACTTACATAAGTTATATACCTACAATACTAATATTATCTCAATTATGCACTATGCAGAAAATCTTGATTTGATTTATAGTTAGAGATTTCATTTTCTGAACCAAAAGTCTCGTATCACGATCATTATATATATATTTTTTATTTTTTATTGGATACTAATATGTGATTTATTATTTTTTATATTAGAATATTTGAAATTTTTATCATTTTTTTAAATATTTGAGTATGTTTATAATTTTTTAATAAAAATTGTAAAATTGCATATAATTATCGGGTCATGCGGTTGAACTAGTAACCCAATACCTCGACCGGGTCAATGACCGAGCCGATTTTAATAACATTGGTTTGTGTAGACTAAATTTATATAAAAACTTCTCTAAGTTGGAGAGAATCTTTTTATGAAGTATTTTTACCTAACTTTTTTATTTAAGATTTGTTTGTTTTATTTTTGTGATTAAATATTAGATTTTAAAACTTTGTGGCAATTATGTAAGTTTTGTTTAAAAAAAGGTAAAAATCTTAATAAATGGAGCAATTTTATCACAATTATAACACCTCGAGTATTTAAATGTTTATTTTATATGATATTGTGAAATGAAAGCGATGGATTAGTGAAAATCCAAGTGTTATGGCCAAAAGGGGCAAAAAGGGCAAAATTGTAATTTGCCAACCGTGTGTTAAGAGGCTTAAATATTGAGTTAGAGATTTCAAATAACAAAAGTAAGGTTGGAAATGGAATCAGGGCGAAAAACTGAGTAAATAGGCAAATTTGGGAAAAATCGATGAATAGTGATTTTTAAGTGTTAAAATACTGAGTTGTGAGTGTACCAATAGGTGTGAAAATTTTATCATTATTTTGGAAAAAGAAAAATATGTCATGGACTGGAAAAATATGTAGATTAAGGATTTATGATCAGAAATTTTATCGGAGTAAAAGTTAGATCGCGTGTGGGACCCGTGTGACCGAAGTCACTTGGCCCCACCTCCTTTTTCTTCCTTCTTCTTTCTCTTTTTCTCCTCCCTCCTCGCGCGCTCACAGTGAAGAAAGGAAGCCATTTTCACATTTCTTCCCATTTTCACCATTTCTTCGTTTCTCCACCGAATCGCTTGATTTTGGTGTTGAAATCTATCGTAAACAACCTTCCAAAGCCATTGGTAGCATCTAGAAGCCTTGAATCCACCTCTTTGGCCACGTTTTTGGCAAACTCAGATTCGACCCATTAGTGTTCTTGGAGATTTCTTGGAGTTTTGAGCTTCAAATGGTTTAGTGAAGCCTTGGTGGTGATCATACTACTCATTGTAAGTATATTTGTGGTCTCTTTATAGTTGATTCCATAGATCTATGAATATGTGTTCAAAACTTTGATTTTAGATGTGTGATGATAGAGAGCCCAAATGCAAAAATGCTATTAGATGAAAAGGCCTTAGAATCATGTTTGTAAGCTAGAAATGCTATGTTAATTTTTGGTGAAAAATATGGATTTGTAACTTAGGCAAAATTTGAGGAATTTTGATGAAAAATGAGTTTTTGAGTAAATTGGATTTAATGATTGTTGTAGGGTGCCTCACACGGTTGGATTTGAGAAAAGTTGAATTGGAGCATACGTTTGGAACGGTGTTCCTCGTGTTAAGGTAAACTCTTGGAACTTGGGTTTAATCCCTAGTGAGCTCCACCACACCTAGAGGAAGGTTGTGGTTGGACGATGTAGTTATGACATGATGTGTTTGTATGCTTGTATGCATATTGCTTGTATTGTGTGAAATTGTGTGGTCACTGATCAGTTGACAAGTGGAGTTTGGTCATCCGCTGGATTCATCCTTGTGAGAATGCCAGTCGGGTATTGCCGTGGAGTCGACTCTGGGAGCGGCGCCAGGATGATCCAAACGTGGGACGTCCGCCGGATAGGGCTCATGAGGAGTTCCGGTTGGGTATTGCCATGGAGTCTTCTCAACCATGGGAGAGGCGCCAGGACTGTCCAGGGAGTTATATGATGGAGTCCTTGAACACGAATCCATGAGTGGATGTTCTTGGGTGTCTCCAGGAGGATGGTGATATTGTTTTACTTGCATGCCATATTATGTCATTTTGATACATTTTAGTGAGCCATGGAGTGGAGAGAGCCTCTAGCTCCATTGGTTTACTGAGATATATCCGTATATCTCACCCCGTGTTTGGGGGACCACATTTCAGGTCACTATGAGCCGGGAGGAGCTTCGGGCAAGAAGCCCGTGTAGTGGACGTTGGATGGGCATGCGGTGCATGGGATTGCATGGCTTTTTGGAGGAGTTTATGGAGTGCACATAGCATACCATTAGTATTTTGAGACTTAGGTCATGAACATATTGCATGATGTCATTTTCCATGCTTTTGTTAGTGTTCATGGTCATATGCTAAGTCTTGTTATGTTTTATTATTCATGGCTTGGATAACTGTATATTTTGAGTGAGCATGGGACTTGTCCATTGCCACATTCATAGCCTTGAAGTCTTGATGTGTAATGATGTAAAAATGGTCCATATGTACATGTAAATGGCCATTATTTGAGAATGATGTAATTAATGTTAAACTTAAGGAAAATGCATGATGGAAGGGCCTAGAGCCAACATTAGGACATGATTATGTGTTATGTGGAGTACCAAGGGGTTAGGGATGGATTACACACCCTTTTTGGGGCTCAAAACAGCTGTAATCTGTCATTTTGCTGCATAGTAATCGATTACCCAAGCATGGTAATCGATTACCATGCAACAGGGGACGAAAAATTAGCTACTGTCTGCACTGGTAATCGATTACTGGCCTTTGGTAATCGATTACCATGTGAGGTAATCGATTACCCAAGGTTGGTAATCGATTACCAGAACAGAGGAATTGAAAAATTGGCTACTGCCTCATTTTTGACAGGTGGTAATCGATTACCACCCTCTGGTAATCGATTACCACAGTGTAAATTTCGAAAATTCAGTTTTTTCTAGACTAAAAGAAAGGGGTATAACTTGATGGGTAGAACTCCAAATGATACGTGGTTTGAAACCACGCGTAGACAACGTAAAGGACTACAACTTGGTAAAAGATGAGAGTAAGATGGTGAGTTTAAATGAAATGAATAAAAAGAATGATTTATGATGTTAGAAAGTGTATGATTCCGCAAATGGCATTTACGATTATAGTGTGGTTTTAATTGATTACGGAAAATGTATTTATGAAAAAGAAAAGGAATATGTTAAAAGAAAAATTTGCCCGTAATTTAATTAATCTAATCACTGTGATTGTAACTGCGCTTAATATCATAATCAATGTTAACAATACCGGTGTACAACGGGCTGTTACATTTTATGGTATCAGAGCAGTTTTGTTTAGGGAACTCTGATTGTTGTGTGTTTGTATCTTGTGTGCCATAGCTATCTGTGAACTATTTATGATTAATGTATATGTGATTCCTCAGTGTGGGTCTGATCAGCTCATTCCTTTGTGTTACATGTACAGATATCATGAGTAGGGCACGAGGTCGCCGTGGGGCACGGGGTGCAGGTCATTTGCCACCGGATCCGATCACTGCAGCACTGAATGCTCTGCAGGCGGAAACGGCTGCAAACAGAAATATGACTGAGAACCTGATGAAAGCAAATCAGGATATGATGCAGGCCTTTATGGCTGAGTTGAGGGCGGATAGAGGTCGTCCTAGGAGGGAAGATACACCTCCGCATACGGCTACGGTGACTCCTACACCGACGCCATCTGTTACTCCTCAACAGGGGGAGAGTGGGGCTAGTCACCACACTGGTGAGGCTAGTCATCATACTACTACGGATCCTAGTTATGTTCCTGATCCGTCATCTGTTGCCCAATCTACTGGGGCTGCTGGGCAGGTGCTTGATAATGCTGACGATGAGCGTAGGCTCATATCTTTTAGAAAACATAAGCCACCCGCATTTTTGGGGTCAAGGGACCCAAAGGAGGTCACTGCTTGGTTGAGGGGCATGGACAAGATTTTTCAGGTTATGAGATGCCAAGATCCGCAGAAGTTATTGTATTCTGTCTATATGCTGGAGGGTGATGCCCAGGAGTGGTGGGACAATGTGTCTCGCCCATTTATTATTCAGGGTGAGGTCCTTACTTGGACTATGTTTGAAGGATTATTCCATGAAGAATATTTTCCCCGCGATGTTCGGGAGGCTAAGCAAGGTGAATTTGATAATCTGGTACAGGGAGTGATGACTGTTGATGCCTATGTGGCGAGATTTAATGAACTTGTTAAGTTTGCTAACTATGGAGGTACTCTACCTACTCCGGAATTCCTGTCAGCTAAATTTCAAAGAGGGCTGAGTGAGAAGATTGCTAAGAGGATGTCAAATACCGCAGTGAGAAACTTTGCTGATTTGGTGACCCAGTGCAAAAGGGTCGAGACTGTTTATGGGAGGTATCCGAAATCCGATTCTACAAAAGAGCAAGATGTTAAGAGGACACCTGGTCCTTCTGGTAATACCAACAGAGGAGGTTTTAATAATAGAGGTAGGGGGTTGCATGTGAGGCAGCCTCCTGGTCAGTTCAAGAGGGGTGGAAATAATGGTGGTGGTGGTGCTGCGAACAGATATTTTACCCCACAATGTGGGAAGTGTGGGAAATACCACAGGGGCGTATGTGGTGCTGGTACGTCGAACTGTTTTAAATGTGGTCAGAGTGGCCACTTTGCTAGAAATTGTACATCTCCTTCGGGGCATGCTGCGAATCTGCAGGCCTTGCCGCCAGCTACTACTACTACTACTGCTGCTCCTATTGCTGTTGTTCCTACTGTGGGACGAGTTTATACTACTAATGCGCAGCGTACTGAAAAGGCTCCGAACTTGGTTAAAGGTATAATTTTTCTATCTAATGTTGATTTATCTGTGTTGTTTGATTCGGGAGCTACACATTCATTTGTGGCGGACTATGTGGCTAAGGCGTTGGACTTAAAGGTAACACGGATGGTTCCTCCGATGCGCATTACTACTGCTACAGGAGAGGTTAGTGAATCGTCTTGGATCTGTGAAGATGTAAAGTTCACTTATTTAGGCAGGGGTTACACCATTGATTTAATTATCTTACCCCTGGCCTCTGTCAATTTGATTTTGGGGATGGATTGGTTGTCTCGGAACTGCGCAATGATTGATTGCTGCGGGAAGAGGTTGTTGTTATCTCACGAGAGGCCGTCTGTTTGTCCGTCTTTATATTTGTCTGTCAGTCAGACTGTGAAAGCCTTGAAGGCTGGAGATCTGGGTTATGTTCTATTGGGCGGATTGGTAGGCGACAAAAAGGAGGAGATTTCTACTATTCCAGTTGTTAATGAGTTTGAAGATGTATTTCCGGATGAGATACCGGAATTTCCACCAGAGAGAGAGATTGAATTCTCGATTGATTTATTGCCTGGTGTGGGGCCGATCTCCTTGGCTCCATACCGGATGTCGCCACTTGAGTTGGCTGAATTGAAGAAACATATTGAAGAACTGTCTGCGAAGAATTTTATAAGGCCGAGTGTGTCTCCGTGGGGAGCACCGGTTATATTTGTAAAGAAAAAGGATGGTAGCATGAGATTGTGCACTGACTACCGACAGCTGAATAAAGTGACTATTAAGAACCGGTACCCATTACCGCGCATTGATGACTTATTAGATCAGTTGAGGGGTGCCTGTGTATTTTCAAAGATTGATCTCCGGTCCGGATATCACCAGATTCGGATTAAACCGGAGGATGTACCTAAAACAGCTTTCCGATCCAGATATGGACATTTTGAGTATCAAGTGATTCCTTTCGGGCTTACTAATGCCCCGGCGGTGTTCATGGACTATATGAACCGCATTTTTAAACCATATTTGGACCAGTTTGTAATTGTGTTCATCGATGATATTTTGATCTATTCTAAGAGTAAAGAGGAGCACATGGACCATTTGAGGACTGTGTTGCAGGTGTTGAAGGACAAGAAACTGTATGCTAAGCCGTCTAAGTGTGAGTTCTGGTTATCTGAGGTGCAATTTTTGGGTCATGTTATTTCTGCAAGTGGTGTTGCAGTGGATCCAAGCAAGATTGAAGCGGTGAGTGACTGGGAACGACCAAAGACTGTGACTGAAATTAGAAGTTTTCTGGGGCTTGCTGGCTATTATCGCCGATTTATACAAGGATTTTCTGCAATGGTTCTACCGTTGACTCGATTAACACGAAAGGATACTCCTTTTGTGTGGACCCAGGAATGTGAGGACTGCTTTCTGCTACTGAAAGAGAAATTGACTACTGCTCCGGTGTTGACTCTACCTGATCCGGAGGGTGAGTTTTGTAGTATATTGTGACGCTTCTAAGAAAGGTTTAGGGAGCGTGCTGATGCAAGAAGGAAAAGTTATTGCATATGCGTCTAGGCAGTTGAGGCCACATGAAGAAAATTATCCGACGCATGACTTAGAATTGGCTGCTATTGTGTTTGCCTTGAAAATTTGGAGGCATTTTCTGTATGGGATGAAGTTTGCTGTGTTCAGCGACCATAAAAGCTTGAAATATTTATTTGATCAGAAGGAGCTGAATATGAGGCAGCGTAGATGGGTTGAATTCTTGAAGGATTATGATTTTGAGTTGAAATACCACCCAGGAAAGGCCAATGTTGTGGCAGATGCATTGAGTAGGAAGTCTGTGAATTTATCTCATATGATGATGTGGGACAATGAAGTGATCGAGCAATTCCGTGATATGAAAATAACGGATTTCTTTGCAGGAAGAATGTGTGATATGGAGTTGACTCGGATTGAAAACGAGCTGCACGAGAAGATTAAAGAGACTCAGATTCGCAATGAGAGTATAAAGTATTTGAAGGGTCAGAGTGGCATATCTGTGAATGAACAAGGAATACTATTATATCAGGGCAGGATTGTTGTGCCCAAGGAACTTGCAGAGGAAGTTATGACTGAGGCCCACAAGGGTCAATATGCTATCCACCCAGGTGCCACAAAGATGTACCAAGATTTGAAAGTTAAGTTCTGGTGGCCTGGTATGAAAAGAGATGTTGCCGAGTACGTGTCTAAGTGCTTGGTTTGCCAGAAAGTGAAAATAGAGCATCAGAAACCTGCTGGATTACTTCAGCCGTTAGATATACCTGAATGGAAATGGGAGAGTATTTCAATGGATTTTGTTGTTGGACTACCGAGAACTCAAGCTGGTTATGATTCAATTTGGGTTATTGTGGACCGACTTACGAAGTCTGCACATTTTCTACCGGTACGAGTGGACTACACTACAGAGAAGTTGGCAACACTTTATGTGAAGGAGATTGTTAGACTCCATGGGATACCGATTAGCATTGTGAGTGATCGGGACCCTAAGTTTACTTCGCGATTTTGGGGAGCCTTGCAGGAGGCTTTTGGCACTCAGCTTCGACTGAGCACTGCTTATCACCCGCAGACTGATGGTCAGACTGAGAGGACCATACAGACACTTGAGGATATGCTGAGAGCATGCACACTGGAACAGGGTAATGCCTGGGATAGGTACTTGCCACTGGTGGAGTTTTCTTATAATAACAGTTTTCATTCCAGTCTGGGTATGGCACCATATGAGGTTTTATATGGCAGGAGGTGTCGTACACCCACTTGTTGGACTGAGGTAGGCGATAAAGAGAGATTTGGTCCGGATTTTGTGCAGGAAACGACAGTGCAGATTGAAATGATCAGAGAAAAGTTGAAACAGGCACAGAATCGGCAGAAAAGTTATTATGACAATAAGCATAGACCTCTGGAATTTGAGGAAGGTGACCATGTTTTCGTACGTTTGTCGCCGGTCACAGGTGTTGGCCGTGCGTTGGGTGTGAGGAAGCTGAGTCCACGGTTCATTGGGCCATATCAGATTATGAAAAGAGTAGGATTGGTGGCCTATCAGCTTGCCTTACCCCCGCAGTTATCTAATCTACATGATGTTTTTCATGTGTCGCAGTTGCGACGTTATGTTCCGGATGAGTCACATATCGTGATGCCGGATAATATTGAAATCAGGGAGAACTTGAAGACTCCCATCGGTCCTATTGCAGTACTGGACCGCAGTGAAAAGAGACTAAGAAGTAAAGTGATTCCCATGCTGAAGATTCAGTGGGAAGGCCGCACACCTGAGGAGGCTACTTGGGAGCGGGAGGACGAGATTCTCCGGCTGTATCCTGAGTTAGTGAGCAGGTATGATTTAATTTTGCGGACAAAATTTCAAAAAGGTGGGGTGAATATAACACCTCGAGTATTTAAATGTTTATTTTATATGATATTGTGAAATGAAAGCGATGGATTAGTGAAAATCCAAGTGTTATGGCCAAAAAGGGGCAAAAAGGGCAAAATTGTAATTTGCCAACCGTGTGTTAAGAGGCTTAAATATTGAGTTAGAGATTTCAAATAACAAAAGTAAGGTTGGAAATGGAATCAGGGCGAAAAACTGAGTAAATAGGCAAATTTGGGAAAAATCGATGAATAGTGATTTTTAAGTGTTAAAATACTGAGTTGTGAGTGTACCAATAGGTGTGAAAATTTTATCATTATTTTGGAAAAGAAAAATATGTCATGGACTGGAAAAATATGTAGATTAAGGATTTATGATCAGAAATTTTATCGGAGTAAAAGTTAGATCGCGTGTGGGACCCGTGTGACCGAAGTCACTTGGCCCCACCTCCTTTTTCTTTGCTTGTATCCTCTCATTTTTCCTATCCTCCTCGCGCGCTCACAGTGAAGAAAGGAAGCCATTTTCACATTTCTTCCCATTTTCACCATTTCTTCGTTTCTCCACCGAATCGCTTGATTTTGGTGTTGAAATCTATCGTAAACAACCTTCCAAAGCCATTGGTAGCATCTAGAAGCCTTGAATCCACCTCTTTGGCCACGTTTTTGGCAAACTCAGATTCGACCCATTAGTGTTCTTGGAGATTTCTTGGAGTTTTGAGCTTCAAATGGTTTAGTGAAGCCTTGGTGGTGATCATACTACTCATTGTAAGTATATTTGTGGTCTCTTTATAGTTGATTCCATAGATCTATGAATATGTGTTCAAAACTTTGATTTTAGATGTGTGATGATAGAGAGCCCAAATGCAAAAATGCTATTAGATGAAAAGGCCTTAGAATCATGTTTGTAAGCTAGAAATGCTATGTTAATTTTTGGTGAAAAATATGGATTTGTAACTTAGGCAAAATTTGAGGAATTTTGATGAAAAATGAGTTTTTGAGTAAATTGGATTTAATGATTGTTGTAGGGTGCCTCACACGGTTGGATTTGAGAAAAGTTGAATTGGAGCATACGTTTGGAACGGTGTTGCTCGTGTTAAGGTAAACTCTTGGAACTTGGGTTTAATCCCTAGTGAGCTCCACCACACCTAGAGGAAGGTTGTGGTTGGACGATGTAGTTATGACATGATGTGTTTGTATGCTTGTATGCATATTGCTTGTATTGTGTGAAATTGTGTGGTCACTGATCAGTTGACAAGTGGAGTTTGGTCATCCGCTGGATTCATCCTTGTGAGAATGCCAGTCGGGTATTGCCGTGGAGTCGACTCTGGGAGCGGCGCCAGGATGATCCAAACGTGGGACGTCCGCCGGATAGGGCTCATGAGGAGTTCCGGTTGGGTATTGCCATGGAGTCTTCTCAACCATGGGAGAGGCGCCAGGACTGTCCAGGGAGTTATATGATGGAGTCCTTGAACACGAATCCATGAGTGGATGTTCTTGGGTGTCTCCAGGAGGATGGTGATATTGTTTTACTTGCATGCCATATTATGTCATTTTGATACATTTTAGTGAGCCATGGAGTGGAGAGAGCCTCTAGCTCCATTGGTTTACTGAGATATATCCGTATATCTCACCCCGTGTTTGGGGGACCACATTTCAGGTCACTATGAGCCGGGAGGAGCTTCGGGCAAGAAGCCCGTGTAGTGGACGTTGGATGGGCATGCGGTGCATGGGATTGCATGGCTTTTTGGAGGAGTTTATGGAGTGCACATAGCATACCATTAGTATTTTGAGACTTAGGTCATGAACATATTGCATGATGTCATTTTCCATGCTTTTGTTAGTGTTCATGGTCATATGCTAAGTCTTGTTATGTTTTATTATTCATGGCTTGGATAACTGTATATTTTGAGTGAGCATGAGACTTGTCCATTGCCACATTCATAGCCTTGAAGTCTTGATGTGTAATGATGTAAAAATGGTCCATATGTACATGTAAATGGCCATTATTTGAGAATGATGTAATTAATGTTAAACTTAAGGAAAATGCATGATGGAAGGGCCTAGAGCCAACATTAGGACATGATTATATGTTATGTGGAGTACCAAGGGGTTAGGGATGGATTACACACCCTTTTTGGGGCTCAAAACAGCTGTAATCTGTCATTTTGCTGCATAGTAATCGATTACCCAAGCATGGTAATCGATTACCATGCAACAGGGGACGAAAAATTAGCTACTGTCTGCACTGGTAATCGATTACTGGCCTTTGGTAATCGATTACCATGTGAGGTAATCGATTACCCAAGGTTGGTAATCGATTACCAGAACAGAGGAATTGAAAAATTGGCTACTGCCTCATTTTGACAGGTGGTAATCGATTACCACCCTCTGGTAATCGATTACCACAGTGTAAATTTCGAAAATTCAGTTTTTTCTAGACTAAAAGAAAGGGGTATAACTTGATGGGTAGAACTCCAAATGATACGTGGTTTGAAACCACGCGTAGACAACGTAAAGGACTACAACTTGGTAAAAGATGAGAGTAAGATGGTGAGTTTAAATGAAATGAATAAAAAGAATGATTTATGATGTTAGAAAGTGTATGATTCTGCAAATGGCATTTACAATTATAGTGTGGTTTTAATTGATTACGGAAAATGTATTTATGAAAAAGAAAAGGAATATGTTAAAAGAAAAATTTGCCCGTAATTTAATTAATCTAATCACTGTGATTGTAACTGCGCTTAATATCATAATCAATGTTAACAATACCGGTGTACAACGGGCTGTTACAACAATCTTAACAACTTTGACTTCCTAATTAGAGGTAATCTCAAGGTCTTTTCAAACATTTTAGGGTGATTTGTCACTTTAACGTGGCCACAAAATGGAACCCGAAAATTTCAACTTCCTCTTACGTTTTGCCCCTCATACTATAGTTCAATTTGCACATGCTCCATAAACCTTCAATATAGAATATCTTATTTGGAGAATATAATCTAATGAACAATATTCTTTAACTAATGAAATCCTATAACATATATAAAGAACCCAATAGGAAAACTCTCCAATTCATTTACATGTGGCAAAAGGATGTAATAACAAAATCTTATTGGTCGGTGTATCGGCTTCGATTTTCTGCTTAATCTTCAGTATGGGGCTCATTTTCTGAATGCAATCTTTTATTTTTAGGAGGGAAAAGGAAGGATCATATTTATGCTGTTATTATTTTAAATTTATTTATTTATTTATTTAAACAAGCTATGTATTTTTTTACAACCTTTTTTACAATCTCTTTTCTCACCGTTAGATTAGCTCTTGATCAACGGTTTACAATTTTTCCTTCTCTCTCCTGAGTTTGTCCCTCTCATGCGATCGTTTTTCCTAAATAATTTTATATTTTATATTTCAATTTAATTTGAATATATAAACTTTAGTTTGCAACTTAATAACCTTTACAAATCATGTTAAATTTTTTTTATTTTTTATAATAGACTAAGTCATACTATAAATGTGTTTTGCCATGAGTATCATTAATAAAATGTGTATGATATCTTTATTGAGATTCGGATGGTGACTCGTGGCATGGTGACTCGTACCAATAGTACTTCTATTGCCATTTTTGGGGGGAGATGTATGGACAAACAACAGCTTGGGCTATGACATGTTATGAATGACCCAAAAATGTGTTTTGCCATGCTTGAGACCTTAGCCACTACGGTACTACTAATACAATAAAAAATTGCATCGTTGTACATGTACTACAGTCAAAGCTCAAAGGCAAGCCAAATGAGACATTATATCCCTCCATACTTCACCTGGACACTAACCAAAGTACACAAAACCTAAATAATAGATAAAAGGGTTTTATAAGAGTTATGTTGTAGGAAAAGTAATTGTGTTATGTTATAGAGATTCGTTTTGCGAGCCAGAGTTTTTTTTTTATTGTTGCAGGCCCCACAAAATGTTGTGAGTATAGGAAATTTTTTGTGGTCATGTTAAATGATAGATGATAAACCCTAAATAAAATAGACAGAAGATAGTAAGATACAAGCAAAAACGTTGAGAATCAATGCCAAAAAATAAAATTGGAATCTGATATAGAGTTTGATATGTGCAGAGTTTCAATTATAAAAAAATTATTGAATCTCAATACATATTTTTTTATTGTATATAGTGATTAACATCGAATCATAAAATTTAAAAATATAATAAAAAATAATTTAAAAATATAAATTATCATATAAATTGTATTTTAAACCTTCAATTTCTCTCTCTTTTTTTGTATTGTAGCTCTTTGAATTTTTTTTCAAGAGCCTTTGTTTTTTTTTTGGCTTAAATTTCTATTTTTTAAGACTTGTATCAGTTTTTTTTAAGACCGAAGAGATTTGTATTAATTTGAAATTTGTTTAATTATTTTCCTAATTAATAATTAATTTTCAGATTCATTTTCAAATTTGAATCACATCATATTTAAGTTTCCTTTTCTTAATTAATAGTGATTTTGTTTCCTTTCCCTAATTAATAATAGTAATTTAAAAAAAATTGAATTAAAAATTGTGAATCCTAATTTGATTTTGAAACTATAAATTGTGATACTATATATGATTCAAACGATACAATGATTTACGATCTGATATAAGATCAATTTCGATATATAAAACCAATTCGTATTGTACAATATATACCGTATTGTACAATAATGAGATGAGCCAACAAAATTTAACCATTGAATAATACCTAAAAAGATAATACACTGCTAAATGGAATAGTCTCTAACTATCAACTAGAACACCAAATAAGGATTTCTCTACCAAATTAAGCATTTTCTCACAAGATAGAAACAAAAATACTCAAAAAAGAAAGATTTGCTTGTTTCAACCTTGAAACTGTTCTTTTTGGCTATTGTGCCTTTCATTTAATAAAAAATTACTAATTTTCCCCCATACAAAAATTATTTAAGCAATTTTCCTTTTCCACAGATATAATAAATTTATTTCTGTTTGACCGAACTAATACTCGAGTATGCTACCCACATACTCAAGTATAGTTTGCGGATTGAAAATGTCCATGTGTCCCATGAGTTTATATCCAAATATTACCCCTACTACCCACATACTCAAGTTTATACCCGAGTATTCAGTTAAATACTCGAGTATCCTACCTTTATACGAAGAGTTTCATTAACAAAACAACTTGATCATAAGTCTCATAAAAAAATTACAAGTCATAAGTCATAATTGATTGCTGGAAGCTTAGGTTTCTATTTTCTTTTTTCTTTTTATACCTACCCTAATTACCTTTTTGAAGCTAGTTGGCCCCCGGAATCCCCACAAACTTCAAGTCTTCAACTATTTGAGCCGGCCATGAGACTAATCTCGAGACGGAGCTTAATCACAGTTAAAGCTTCTGCCCCTCCACTCACTAAGCCCGTGTTACCAAGTGAATTACACTCATTGGACTGAATGTTAGGTTTTAGAACAAAAACAAAGCAAAATTATAGTCAAAGTGCATAAAAATGAACGAGTGTATATAAAACCGGAACAAAAGCACAAAAATAGAATAATCAAAAGAGGACCTATGAAACCCTTATCTAAATCTTAGAAAAGCAAAAATGGAGCAATAGAATATTAAATAAGATGTATTCAAAGCACTCCTTATATTCCATTTTTTTTTTAAACTATTTAAGCTATTTGCATTTTCAATTTTTTAGGAGAAATGAAGGTAAGCAAGCACTAAAAACAAGCATTTAAATTATTGACACAACATCCATGTTGTCTATCTTAACCACATACAAATAGAAGGTATGTTCTTCCATTTCCATCCTAATAACCTGAAAAGGCTTGGAAGGAGAACTCCGTCAACTTCTTCTGAAGAATATCATCGTATCAGCATCTGCTGTAATTTATTCATTGTATTTCTTGACATCAGACCCCTATCCACTAAATGATCCCAGAAGATCTGTGACACTTTGTTTTCCCTAGCATTAGGAGCAAGAAAGCATTTATAGATTCTGACTGTGATCATCAACCTCTTTCTAGCCATCTCTTCTAACATATCTGAGGCAGCACTTGCCTTCCCTGCTTTCCAGTAAGCATAAGCGAGACTGGTGTAAGATAATACTGTCACCTGACACACCCTTCCCTTCCATATGATTGAATAACTTTTCAGCATATTCAATCCTTTCTATCTTGCATAACTTTCTTATCAATGCCCTGTATACCGAAACATCAAGACAAATACCTTTACTCAGAAACTCATCTGGCAGTGCTAAAATTGCATCCATGTTGTCGTTCTTGCAGTAGCCATCAACAATCCATGAGTATGTGCAATAACTGGGAAAACCCAGTATCAAGCATGCTAAACAATAGCTCCTTGGCACTTTCCAGCTCACTCATCTTGCAGAACCCATGAATCAGTGCCTTATATGTAAATGGATCAGGCTT
>JAVKPL010000927.1:0-15551 GCA_032173675.1 Gastrolobium villosum
GATAAGATATTTAAATTAATAATTTATCTGATAAAAATATTTTTATTTTCAAAAGATGATAAATGTAAAAAATCAAGTACAATAATTCTTCCCAAGAATTCAAAATTATCGCCACCAAAAAAATCCAAAGAGTAGATGTTATTAGAAAATCATCCCAAAAATTATATATGATATAACTTATCCAACTTAAATAATATCAAATATTTCAATTCTTCAAACAAACAGATACAAAGTTAAAATAAAAACTAGTCATGAAACACGTATAATTGAAGATAGATTTGGCAATTTTAAATACGTAAAAATTTAAAAATATTATTATAAATAAATAAAATATATTTATAGTGCTAATTATTTTTTTATAAAATTAAATTAAAGTTATTATAAAAATAATAATAATTTTTTAGGGTGTCATAAAAGTGGAAAGGAGAAATTTGGACCACTGTTGTAAGAGCCTTAGTCTCACTACCCCTGGCGGGACTTTCAGGGTGTCATCATGTGGCAGTTACTTACTCCCATAGTCCCATTAATACAGATCAGTAATTAATTTTGAAATTAATATAATTTCATTTTTTTAGTATATTTCGGTAAAAAATTATATTATTTTCTCACCTTTTACAACAACAAAAAAGTAAAACAACCATGTATTTTTTTTCTTTGGTTTATTAAAAAAATAAAAAATCCATTTCTTAAAGCATGCTAAAAAATAAGATTCAAAATAAAAAATTTAAGAGTGCTTGTAATTCACACAGGAAGAGTTAAATACTAATTAGCTATACCAAAAGAATATAGAAACACTTAAAGGATTTCATATACTTAATGGATTACAAGGCTACCCTGTTTCAACAGAAGTATAGATGCATGTATTAACTATTTGAACATCCATGGCAACATATACTCAATAAAGCATCTTCCCAAATGAAAGGTTAATGAATTAATTAAATAAAAGAGAAAAGCCTGTCAAAATGCGTAAGTAGTGGTATATATTTTAATTCAAATGAGGATGCTAAACTAGCAATAATAAGACGTGTATTGGAATATGTTTTCACAACATTTGAGTTGGTTGTTGAAGATTAAAATCACCGTAGAAAGTAGTATTTGGTTATAGTGCCAAGAATTTCAAGAAATTTTAATAAAAAATTAATTAAAACAAAAAAATACTTAAAGAAACAATTTTTTCTTCTTGGTGAGCCAAAGAAACAATTTTTACTCATATGATCGAGAACACAAACCCATAGCAGAACAAACCCAGAAGAAAAACAACAAACAAATACCATACAAGAAAAATAATGCACAAAACAACTTAAATAGTACGCGCGAAAGCAGAAAAGCAGAAAGTAAAAATAAAAAAAAATAAAAACTCCTCTTCCTAAACAAAATTCAACAGAGACGAAGAAAAAAAATTCTAAAACTGGAAAAGTTTAAAATAAAAAGGAACCTATGATGGAGACGTGTTTATCACAAGAAAGATGAGGATGGTCTAAGTGTAGAGCAGCCGAAGAGTATGAGGGAGGAAACAGAACAACACAGTTACCTTTAGAGGTGAAAGAATGGTTAAGGTTACTTGGAGGCCAAGGGTGAAGAAGATGGAATGGAAAAGAAAGGGTCTTTGCGAATAAGAATGTGAGAGTGCGTTACTATATATAGTACGATTAATTGGACTGTGAAATTAGAATTCAATGAGACACATACTCCTAATTACCATATTACGAATATACAATATTACGAAGATCTAGAATATCAAACCAGTCTAAAATCAATCGCGATACAACTATGTGAGTGCAGCAGTTCAATTTCCGATGTGACTATGTGAGTGCAGGAAATAAATTTCATCTTATGCAACTTGAGAGAAATACTACCCATAAATAAAGAAGATAAAAATAAATGAATTAGGATTTAAAAATTAAATACATTTGAAGAAAAATAAATTTATTTTTTTGGTTAATATTAAATTGATATGAAATTTATTTAAATTTAAATGTACAATTAAGAAATAGATGAGAAAAAAACACAAGCATTTAGGAATCTGATGAAAATGTATACAAATATAGGGAAAATTACTTGTCATCATAAATACACAACTTCATATCATTTTAAGTGAAACAACAATGTGTTGTTTTGATGCATATTTTGTTGGACTTTTAAATTCTTTATCCTTTGCAATACTTTCCTCTTAATTTTGTAGATGAGAGAATATAAAAGCATGTCAAATATGTTGTATAATACGATTATTTCTCTTAAAATAACACAAAATTGTATCCTTTAAAATAATAAATATTTTTCTATTAATAAAATATAATATATTTTTTATTTAATCTCAGATACAAAAGTAATGATTCTTGCTTTCTAGTCAAAATAATATGCTATAAATTACATATATTAAACATTATGAAAATTGCAGTTTAGATTTTAGGTATATAATAAAGAGGAGGGATATTCTCACTACCAAAATTTTCCACTACCAATTTACTACCTATCTAATCACCATTAGATTAACATTTTCTCTTTCTTCAAAAACTTTTTAACACTCTCTTTCTTTGATCCAATGGTGATTTGATGGGTAGTAAGTTAGTAGTAAGAATTTTTGGTAGTTAAAATATCCCCACTCTATAATAAATAGAGGAAAGTTATAGTTACAACCTTTTGTTTTACAACCTCTTACAACCATATCTTATCACCGATGATTTCCGCCAATCAACGGTTATCATTTTTTCAAATTAAACTTATTACATCAACATCAACATCAACATCACCTTTATCCCAAATTAATTGGGGTCGGTGGTAGATGAACCCACATGAAAGATATAAAATTGTTGAAAAAAAAAATAAAATAAAAATAATAATAATATATATATATATATATATATATATATATGTTTATATAAATAAATAAAAGTGAAAAAGAAAGGGACAAGAAGAAGTGGGGGAAATGAAGGGGAAAAGGACTCAAGGGTGCTTATTAATTAATTATTAATTCACAATAAATGATAACCGTTGATTGACGGAAATCAACAGTGTTAAAGTATGGTTGTAAGAGGTTGTAAAAAAAGGTTGTAACTATAACCTTCCTCTAATAGATAAATGGATTTTGTTTTGGGAGGAAAGTTATAGTTACAACTTTTTTTTTTACAACCTCTTACAACCATACCTTATCACCGTTGATTTCTGTCAATCAACGGTTATCATTTATTGTGAATTAATAATTAATTAATGTGTTTAATTTGCTAAAATGATAACCGTTGATTGGCGGAAATCAACGGTGAAAAGATATGGTTGTAAGAGGTTGTAAAAAAAAAGTTGTAACTATAACCTTCCCCTTGTTTTGGTTTTTAAGTTCAATTATTCTGTTATGACAATTTATCCTCTCGATCTCTCTATTTTTTTTAAATTTTTTCTTCTCTACTTAAGCAAAAGTAAATTTTAGTTGCATTCGATTTTGAAATAAATTGACGTTAAGACTTAAGAGTGATGGTTCATGTAAGTGACGTGGCGTGTGCCAAGTGGTGTGATTTAAAAACATTTTCTGGTTGTAAAAAAAAAGAAAAGAAAAGAAAAGAAAAAACATTTTCTGAATTGCGATGCGTACCAAATATTGCGTTTCGAATTCTGCAAGTCGCGTACGAAGCGATGCTAATGCTACATGACGCATAAATCCGTGCCACGAGTCCAGTTCCATATTGTGTCATTCCCTCTCTGAATTACCTATATTCTCGTTTTCAACTTTTTTTTTTGGCGTGTCTTGCATCTTGCTTGGTAATTTGGCATCCCAATTTGATAATAAAAATGGGTTTTATATATGTCGGATACTTTTAATGTCATGTTACTTGTTACATCCTCTAATTATTGCAATATAGAGAATATCACATTGTTTGCAATCAATATATTTAATAATAATAATAAATAAATAAAAATATTTGAGAAAATAAATCTAGAAAGATTAACTCGAAATACTAACATCCTTCATTATTTATACATGGATGTAAGTTAGTACAAATATTTTATACTCTAAATATTTTACATCAGTTCCACGCATATATTACATCCTAACTACATAAGGTTACAACGTTTATTCCATACATACTTCTCATTCTAGTCTAGCTTATAGGTGTAGGATTCCACACTGCCTACATGGAATATGGCTACTGCTCCTTGGTTTCCAACTATTATGTGGAATTCCCAACGGTCGTCATAAAAATAAATTCACAGTCCAACCTTCTCCAGAAAAGATATGTGAGGCATGATGGTTTTTTGGAAAGGTTAGCACAAAATAAACAAATGTGAGATGATTCTCAAAATATTGAGTATAACACCTCGGAAAATTAAATGTGAATTTATGTGATAAAATATGGGTTTAAAAGGGAAGGATTAGTGAAAATCCGAGAATTAGGGCCAAAATGGGCTAAAAGGGGCAAAATGGTAATTTGCCAAGAACGTAAACCGAGGCATGAAAAATGGAGTTAGAGATTTAATATGACAAAAATAATGCTGGAAATGGAATCCGGGCGGAAAATTGAGTGAAAAGGCAAACTTGGGAAAAATTGATGAATAGTGATTTTTAAGTGTTAAATACTGTGTTGTGAGTGTACCGATAAGTGTAAAATTTTTATGAGTATTTTGAGGAAAGAAAAATATGACATGGACTGGAAAAATGTGTAGATTAAGAATTTATGATCAGAATTTTTATCGGAGTTAAAGTTAGATCGCGTGTGGGACCCGTGTGACCGAAGTCACTTGGCCCCACCCCTTTTTTCTTCCTTCTTTCCTTCTTTTTTCTTCTTCTCTCTTGCGCCCTCCTCTGCACAAAAGGAACCAAAACCACCATTTCTCTTCCTCTCCACCATTTCTTCAATTCTTCACCAAATCACTTGATTTTGGTGTTGAAATCTATTGTAAACGACCTTCTAGATCCATTGGTAACACTTAGAAGCCATGAAACCACCTCCATTGCTGCGTTTTGGGACTGTACAGATCCGAACCATGTTGGTTTCTTGGAGTTTTTGAGAGTTTTGGATCTCCTTTGGGTTGATGGAGCCTTGGTGGTGTTCCTACACTAGATGGTGAGTATATTTGTGGTACTTTTGTGGTCGATTTTGTAGATCTAGAAATTATGCTTTGAATCTTTGATTCTAGATGTGTGATGATAGAGAGCCCAAATGGAAAAATGCTATTAGATGAAAAGGCCTTAGAATGATGCATGAAAGCTAGAAATGCTATGATAAATTTTGGTGAAAAAGTTAGGTTTTTAACTTAGGAAAAATTTGTGGAAATTTCATGAAAATGGGTAAGTGATGTAATTGAATAATTGAATGGTGGACCGTTGGTATAGGTTGATAATATGATTACATGATTAGTATGAGTGTTAAAATGAATTGAAAAGCCTTGGGGCATACCTTGTGAGGAATCCGAATTATGATGAAAATTGAGGAAAAATAATATAAGAATGAGGTAGTGGAAGTTGAATGATTGAAAATGATGTTTAATTGGATGATGGTATAGTGTGGTAAAGTGGAGTGAGAAGAAAGAATGTGTGATTCATGATATAATTGGTAATTTGATCTATAAAAGAGATTGAAGTAAAATGAATGATTATTTGAGATTTAATGTTTGATTTGGAAATGGATTGATAATCATGTTGTGGATTATCTAGGTTGCCTCTTTTGGACGCTTTGGAAGCGGGTAAGCTTGGAGCTTACGTTTGGAGCATGGGCTCGGTGTTGAGGTAACCTTTGGAACTGGGGTTTAGCCCTTGTGTGCTCCACCACACCTAGTGGAAGGTTGTGGTTGGATTATGTGATTATGGCATTGTGTGATTGTGTGCTTGTATGCATATTGCTTGGATTTTGTGAAAATTGTTTGGTCACTGGCCAGTTGACGTGTGTTGGGTTTGGACATCCGCTGGATCATTTCGTGACGGAGTGCCAGTTGGACTGCCATGGGGTCGACTCTGGGAGCGACTCCAGGATGAGCCAAACGTGGGACATCCGCCGGATAGGTCTCTTGAGGAGTTCCGGTTGGGTTGGCCATGGAGTTTTCTCAACCATGGGAGAAGCTCTAGGATTGTCTCGGGAGTTATACGATGGAGTCCTTGAACATGAATCCATGAGTGGATGTTCTCAGGTTGTCTCCAGTTGGTGGGTGATATTGCATTGCTTGCATATTGTATGATGTTATATTTGCACATTGAGTGAGCCATGGGGTGGAGAAACCTCCAGGGCCCTTGGTTTACTGAGATATATTTATATATCTCACCCCGTGTTGTGGGGCATCATTTCAGGTTAGGTTGAGCCTGGAAGAGTGGAGCATGAGGTGCATATGGGAGGCACCATGTGATGAGCATTGGATTGGGACATACTTTGCATATGTTTTATGCTTTAGTCATAGATCATGAACTTATGCATGTTGAAAATGCCATGCTTTGTATGTTCATGACTACATGTAAGATTCTTCAATATGATGTATATGTATAACTTTGGAACCCATTGTATATTTGAGTGAGCATGGGACTTGTCCATTGCCACATTTATTGTATTTGAAGCCTTGGCAAGAATTGTTGTAAAATGGTCCATAATTGATGTAAAATGGCCATTGGATTAAAGACTTTGTAAATGATGCATAAATAAATGGACATGCATGTTTGAAGGGCCTAGTGCCTACATTAGAGTATGTTTAAGTGTTGTGTGGAGTACCAAGGGGTTAGGGATGGATTACACAACCTTTTTGGGGCTTAAAATGTTGTAATCTGTCACTTTTGCTGCATAGTAATCGATTACCCAAGCATGGTAATCGATTACCATGCAACAGGGGACGAAAATTGGCTACTGTCTTCACTGGTAATCGATTATTGAGCTTTGGTAATCGATTACCATGTGAGGTATTCGATTACCCAAAGTTGGTAATCGATTACCAGAACAGAGGATGTGAAAAATTGGCTACTGCCTCATTTTTGACAGGTGGTAATCGATTACCACCCACTGGTAATCGATTACCTCAGTGTAAATTTTGAAAATTTAAGTTTTTCTAGACTAAAAGAAAGGGGTTAAACTTGATGGGTAGAACTCCACATGGTGCGTGGTTTGAAACCACGCGTAACTAATGTAAAGGGGTAGAACTTGGTAAGATATGAGCTTAAGTTGATGGGTTTAAATGAGTTGAATAAAAAGAAAGAGTAGTGGTGTTGTTAAGCTGAATGCTTCCGCGTTTTGCATTTACAATTATAGTGTTGTTTTAATTGATTACGGAAAAGGTTATGGTTATAAAAAGGAATATGATAAAAGGAAAAAGTTTGCCCGTAATTTAATTAACCCAATTACTGTGATTGTAACTGCGCTTAATATCATAATCAATGTTAACAATACTGGTACGTAACTGGCTGTTACATTTTATGGTATCAGAGCAGTTTCTTTAGGGAACTCTGATGATTGTGTAATTAAGGTGAGTGCTGTATAGTTGTACGTAGACTCTTATTGACTGCTACACATGTGATTCCTTAGTTTGGGCCTGATCAACCCATTTCTTCGTGTTCAATGTGTGGTCAGTATAAGATGCCTTCGTGACAACCCTGGAGCACCAATGCCAGTCCTTAGGCTGAGGTTGTGGGTGCAGTGTTGACTGCTCCACGGAGAGATATGTTAGTAAGTGAATTTGGTATAATTGAGGACTTAGTGAGAATAAATTGTGATACTGTCATTGAGGACTTAGTGAGAATGAAATTGAGATAAGATGTATAACCATTTGGGGTAGAATGCTACCATAGTTGAATGTGGTCTTATGGTGAGTAAGTACGATTGATTTGAATTGATATTATGATGATGATGTTGGTAAGTCTTCCCAAATTGTATGGGGAGTTAGAAAAATTGAGTATATGAGGAATTAGTGCTATGACCTTGATATGGTAGGGGATTGGAACCCCAATGGATTCGTGAAAAATTTAATATGAGTGCTTATAGGTAATATTGGATACCTTAGGGTTAAAATGAAAAGGTTATAAGACCCTTGCTGAGGGCATACACTCGGATGACTTAAGATGTTTGGATGTAGAAATAAATTGAAATTCCAAATTTGGATTGAGGATTGTGAGTAACTTAAAGGAACTATGGAAATGATGTGTTGGATGAATCAATGTTGAAATTGGGACTTTAGTCCATGATGATGTAATGATTGGTTAGGTGTAGGTGAGAATGTCATATGTATAAAAAGTAAAATATGAAAAGTTGAGGAAATTGCCATGTAAGGCATTGAATGAATTTGATTGAAAGTATGAAGGTTCATAATATATTGATGATTGGACTTAACAAATGTGGGGTGATAAAAATATAACTGAGTGTGGTGTACTAATGGTACCAAGATGCTTCCATAATGTTGGGTAGCATTGAAATGTTAAGGTTGCGGCCTAATTATATGTGGATAGTAATCCTGTGATGGCTAAGTGTTAGCATGTATCTATGTATATATATATATATGTATTGTGAAGGCCGGGGTGCCTAAATGTATACTTGTGCTGTTTTGAGTTAGTAAACTCTGTGGAAAAAGAAACAAAAATTATTTTTGGTAAAAGAGTAATGATGTAAGTGAAATTCCCTATGATGGGAAATGTTGGAAGAGATTGTCTCTTTGGAGTGTCATTGGATGCTCGATGTGGTATGGGATTCATGATGGAGTCCCGGTGTGCAAGTGATACCATGGCACACGTGTCGGTAATAATGTGACAATTAAAATTGTCCTGGGTTTCCCTTTGTGGATTGAATCCTAAGAGGTGTGGCTCTTGGAAGTCCCAGGCGAGCACTGCTCGAAGTTGATAATGTATCTGGTGGTCCTGATGCGCTGAATGCATGGACTAGTATGGAAGGGCACCCTTGGTGTCATAGTGAAATATTGAGAGTAAAGTGATGTTATGTTAAGGAAGTGGATCTTCCACAGTGTTGAGCATGGCTGCTATGAGTCATGATGGACAATGGATTAGGACTGTACCAAACATGAGTACTGTAGGAATTGAAAGTTTTGTGTCAAAATATGAAAAAGATGTTGGAATCATGTGAGGATGATTATGTTATGGCCTAAGGCTAATGACTAGTCAAGTGAATGAGTAGAATGTCGAGAAATGAACCATGTTGGAAAATTATTGTGGATGGTGCAAAAGTAGGATATATCTAGTATACCATTAGGTATCTATATAGGACTCTGTTTGCCGTTATATACGAATTTGATGTGAATGTGTTTATTTGTATGGCTATCTCCGTATGGATTATGTTCCCGGAGATTATTATTATTATCTTGTATAAGTAATGTAGTGTGAGGTAGAACCTTGTGATAGTGGGACTGCTAGTACAGCCGTTGGCATGTTACCTCTTCTTGCGTGAATTATAAGGACAGATTCTCTGATTGGTGGGGCAGTGCACCTGGGGCCCTTAGGACAGCAAGAGCTCGAGGGGTTAAACCTAAGGATGTTCTTACCCATTGCATTAGAGGATTGTATCTTGTGAGGAACGCAAGAGGTGAATTTGGATAACTTTAAGTGGACAGTAATATGCCTAATATGATGAAAAATGTGAAGTGCCATGAGATGGTAGTTTGGATTATGAATTGAGCACTCGGAGATGTGCATGAGTGTATACCAAGTGTGGTAGTGTGGAATTATGGTTTTACGGAAATTATGAAATGAATTATTGGATTATCACCCTATGTGAAGGGAATGGGAAAATTGATTAGTGATGATGGATTGAGTCAAAGTTTTATGGAAAGGCTGGCGATGATGAGATGTTAAATTAAGTTAGTGGCCTGAGTGGCCAAGGATGTTAATAAGGGATTAATTGTGATTTATTCAAGTAAGAAGGTGTGATGCTAGTTGTTAAATAGAAATGCATTTGGTAAAATGAAAGGTTGATATCCTTACCCTAGTGGTAGAGTTACTGATGGAATGTATAGATGCAAATTATAGTGAGAGGCGTATTGAGAATACACAATGTTGATGTTGTTCTTGGCTGGGTACCAAGACATATGTTTGAATGTGCTAGTAGTGCTGTGAATAGTCCGAGAGACTTGTGTAACGGACGATATGAAATTATAAAAGTAATGATAGTGATGGATTTAGTCCTCGTGGCATGATAAATAGGCTTTGAAAATCCCTGTGTGATGGGACAGATATGAGAGAGAGATGATATGTGACCTTGGAGTGATACCTACTGGTTGAATGAAATGATAAGGAAGGTGAGGTGTATTGAATGAAATGATAATGATGAAGGTGAGATGTATAGAATGAAATACATGTGGAATGGATAACATGAGTATGGAATGGTAAATAAAGAAAAGTGTTAATGGAAATCTTGGGCATGCTGCCTTTAATGTGAGAAATCAATGACGAACTATGTGTTAAGTTTTGAGATGAGTAGTTGAAATTGTAAGTATGATCTAGTGTATGAAAGTTAATGAGTGAATTCATGGTTGAAGGCTTGAATTGGCCGATGTAATGTATAAGTTGTAATGTGTGGTCCGTTGAGTACCAGTAAAATGTCTTGAGGAAGTGATCCGCCGTTGTGTTTTGGCGAAAGTTGGTAAACCTGTAGGGTTGGATTCAAAAGTTTAGCACAGAGATGGGGCTTGTTAAAGATTAGGTGCAAAGGTGAAATTGCATGTTGTAGGTTAAAAACATGAGAAAAGAAAAGTGTGTATATATGAGTTATAGCTAAATGCCAAAAATGGGAATTGCCCCTCAGAAAATTAAAGTGTAGTGAGCGTGAACTAGATGTTTACTCGGTGAATTGCACTGAGAGGCTGTGAGATTCCATAATAGTGTTTGAGGTGGAATAAGAAATGTGGAGCAATTGATGACGAGAGTTGTTACTCCGTAGAAATAAAATTCAAAGAAGGAAAATTGTGGCGGTATTGTGTCAGAAAGAAATAGTTGCCTGTGTGGCACCGATTGGACAGAATGTGGTTTGATCCTATAGGTATAGTAGTGGATATGTTAATTAGGTGGGAAAACCTGCCAAGAGAGATTCTGGGCTATATGTGTGAGGTAGCCGGACTTGTGAAGAGAAATTGAAAAGAAATTGAAAGAAATTGGCTTGGTAAAGCAGAGAAAGTGCACAACTGTGTGGTGCACTCCGTTTGTTCACGTGTGGTGTCACCGGTTGAGATTGGAATTGGGAAGGACTTGAGGTCTCCCATTGGGCCTTTGAAAGGCAAGACTATTGTGAAATGTGGCTGAAAAGCCTAAAGATAGAAATGTAAACAATTATTTTGGTGTCCGCGCACTGATGGAGCTTCTTGGGTACGGGGGACTGAGATTCTCTGGCTGTATCCCGAGTTAGCTTATGTGCATAGTTGATTTTGCGGACAAAATTCCTAAAAGGTGGGGTGAATATAACACCTCGGAAAATTAAATGTGAATTTATGTGATAAAATATGGGTTTAAAAGGGAAGGATTAGTGAAAATCCGAGAATTAGAGCCAAAATGGGCTAAAAGGGGCAAAATGGTAATTTGCCAAGAACGTAAACCGAGGCATGAAAAATGGAGTTAGAGATTTAATATGACAAAAATAATGCTGGAAATGGAATCCGGGCGGAAAATTGAGTGAATAGGCAAACTTGGGAAAAATTGATGAATAGTGATTTTTAAATGTTAAATACTGTGTTGTGAGTGTACCGATAAGTGTAAAATTTTTATGAGTATTTTGAGGAAAGAAAAATATGACATGGACTGGAAAAATGTGTAGATTAAGAATTTATGATCAGAATTTTTATCGGAGTTAAAGTTAGATCGCGTGTGGGACCCGTGTGACCGAAGTCACTTGGCCCCACCCCTTTTTTCTTCCTTCTTTCCTTCTTTTTTCTTCTTCTCTCTCGCGCCCTCCTCTGCACAAAAGGAACCAAAACCACCATTACTCTTCCTCTCCACCATTTCTTCAATTCTTCACCAAATCACTTGATTTTGGTGTTGAAATCTATTGTAAACAACCTTCTAGATCCATTGGTAACACTTAGAAGCCATGAAACCACCTCCCTTGCTGCGTTTTGGGACTGTACAGATCCGAACCATGTTGGGTTCTTGGAGTTTTTGAGAGTTTTGGATCTCCTTTGGATTGATGGAGCCTTGGTGGTGTTCCTACACTAGATGGTGAGTATATTTGTGGTACTTTTGTGGTCGATTTCGTAGATCTAGAAATTATGCTTTGAATCTTTGATTCTAGATGTGTGATGATAGAGAGTCCAAATGGAAAAATGCTATTAGATGAAAAGGCCTTAGAATGATGCATGAAAGCTAGAAATGCTATGATAAATTTTGGTGAAAAAGTTAGGTTTTTAACTTAGGAAAAATTTGTGGAAATTTCATGAAAATGGGTAAGTGATGTAATTGAATAATTGAATGGTGGACCGTTGGTATAGGTTGATAATATGATTACATGATTAGTATGAGTGTTAAAATGAATTGAAAAGCCTTGGGGCATACCTTGTGAGGAATCCGAATTATGATGAAAATTGAGGAAAAATAATATAAGAATGAGGTAGTGGAAGTTGAATGATTGAAAATGATGTTTAATTGGATGATGGTATAGTGTGGTAAAGTGGAGTGAGAAGAAAGAATGTGTGATTCATGATATAATTGGTAATTTGATCTATAAAAGAGATTGAAGTAAAATGAATGATTATTTGAGATTTAATGTTTGATTTGGAAATGGATTGATAATGATGTTGTGGATTATCTAGGTTGCCTCTTTTGGACGCTTTGGAAGCGGGTAAGCTTGGAGCTTACGTTTGGAGCATGGGCTCGGTGTTGAGGTAACCTTTGGAACTGGGGTTTAGCCCTTGTGTGCTCCACCACACCTAGTGGAAGGTTGTGGTTGGATTATGTGATTATGGCATTGTGTGATTGTGTGCTTGTATGCATATTGCTTGGATTTTTGTGAAAATTGTTTGGTCACTGGCCAGTTGACGTGTGTTGGGTTTGGACATCCGCTGGATCATTTCGTGACGGAGTGCCAGTTGGACTGCCATGGGGTCGACTCTGGGAGCGACTCCAGGATGAGCCAAACGTGGGACATCCGCCGGATAGGTCTCTTGAGGAGTTCCGGTTGGGTTGGCCATGGAGTTTTCTCAACCACGGGAGAAGCTCTAGGATTGTCTCGGGAGTTATACGATGGAGTCCTTGAAGATGAATCCATGAGTGGATGTTCTCGGGTTGTCTCCAGTTGGTGGGTGATATTGCATTGCTTGCATATTGTATGATGTTATATTTGCACATTGAGTGAGCCATGGGGTGGAGAAACCGCCAGGGCCCTTGGTTTACTGAGATATATTTATATATCTCACCCCGTGTTGTGGGGCATCATTTCAGGTTAGGTTGAGCCTGGAAGAGTGGAGCATGAGGTGCATATGGGAGGCACCATGTGATGAGCATTGGATTGGGACATACTTTGCATATGTTTTATGCTTTAGTCATAGATCATGAACTTATGCATGTTGAAAATGCCATGCTTTGTATGTTCATGACTACATGTAAGATTCTTCAATATGATGTATATGTATAACTTTGGAACCCATTGTATATTTGAGTGAGCATGGGACTTGTCCATTGCCACATTTATTGTATTTGAAGCCTTGGCAAGAATTGTTGTAAAATGGTCCATAATTGATGTAAAATGGCCATTGGATTAAAGACTTTGTAAATGATGCATAAATGAATGGAAATGCATGTTTGAAGGGCCTAGTGCCTACATTAGAGTATGTTTAAGTGTTGTGTGGAGTACCAAGGGGTTAGGGATGGATTACACAACCTTTTTGGGGCTTAAAATACTGTAATCTGTCACTTTTGCTGCATAGTAATCGATTACCCAAGCATGGTAATCGATTACCATGCAACAGGGGACGAAAATTGGCTACTGTCTTCACTGGTAATCGATTACTGAGCTTTGGTAATCGATTACCATGTGAGGTAATCGATTACCCAAAGTTGGTAATCGATTACCAGAACAGAGGATGTGAAAAATTGGCTACTGCCTCATTTTTGACAGGTGGTAATCGATTACCACCCACTGGTAATCGATTACCTCAGTGTAAATTTTGAAAATTTAAGTTTTTCTAGACTAAAAGAAAGGGGTTAAACTTGATGGGTAGAACTCCACATGGTGCGTGGTTTGAAACCACGCGTAACTAATGTAAAGGGGTAGAACTTGGTAAGATATGAGCTTAAGTTGATGGGTTTAAATGAGTTGAATAAAAAGAAAGAGTAGTGGTGTTGTTAAGCTGAATGCTTCCGCGTTTTGCATTTACAATTATAGTGTTGTTTTAATTGATTACGGAAAAGGTTATGGTTATAAAAAGGAATATGATAAAAGTAAAAAGTTTGCCCGTAATTTAATTAACCCAATTACTGTGATTGTAACTGCGCTTAATATCATAATCAATGTTAACAATACCGGTACGTAACGGGCTGTTACATTGAGATTTTTAAACTATATCCATTTTCAGCCATAATAATGGAAAATATCAATATCTCAGGTTTATTTCATAAGCTGAAATAATAACATAAATAATAAATAATAATAACAAATTGTGTAATATTTAACTGAAGCTAATTTAATTCCCAATTTTGTGGGTCTCCTGTCTGTGAAAAGTTATGATATTGTGAAGCTCAAGCCATGATAAGGCATCCCTTACCCTAACTATCTGATCCCAAACTTTTGAGGGTCAGTTCACAGCAATAACATACAGTTAAAATTTACACATCCTCTTAATATTTATTTGGTACTAAATAATTTATTGTATCTTATTGCCAAGGAAAATCTTAAATCCGATAAAAATTACAATAACATGAGAGGTAGAACAAAATTAAAAAGAAAGATTAAGGTAAGACAATAGATGAAAATTGGTCTATGTGCATGCCTGTTATATACGGAAAATATGTGAATGATGCTTGAATCGATTTATGTATGATGATGCCTTTTCTTTGGTTCTTAATCAGGCAAGGACATCTAAATTGATATTTTTATATATATGAAACTGCCTTATTAAGGAGATTTGTCGAAGTTGTAAAAACTAGAGATATCTTATCTATTTAAATGGTACTACCTTGCTGTATCGGGTGTCATCATTTACTTAAATGCAATCTAAATGGCCTACTTTGATGTCTGACTAGCTATGGCATGCACTTATTTATTAACGGTGTACTCCATAACTGATTTTAAGGTCCTATGAGTTTAATTAGGAACGGATCTGAATTAAGTCTAGGGAACTAGCGCAATGGTCGTTATTAGCATAGCAATAAAGAAAATCCAAATTTCATTGTCTGCAAAATAACTGGTCAAATTAGCCACTTGATGTTCTGTGTCTATGAGCTAGTGCTTTACACTACTCTACTCCAATTTAAACTCTGAAAATTGATTTGATACTGAATTCAAATAACCGTTATATTGTTCCATTTGATGATATTACATAATCTGAGTTGTTACATTACATTGTTAAGCATCAATACTTATTTTCGCATTGTTAACTAATACTATCTCATTGCTTTTCGCCTCCTCTATTAAATTGGCTAAGGTTGTACAAGTTCTGTATTATAA
>JAVKPL010000928.1:0-155069 GCA_032173675.1 Gastrolobium villosum
GAAAGGTTGGATGGCTGTTAAAGTTGATTTGGAGAAAGCTTATGACAGGGTGAGCTGGCAGTTCCTTGAGGAGACCTTGGTGCTGACAGGAATGGATAATTCCTTGGTGAAGTTAATTATGGCTTGTGTCTCTTCTGCTTCCATGAATATTCTTTGGAATGGTAGTCTTACAGAGGAGTTCAGGCCTTTGAGGGGCATCAGACAAGGAGATCCTCTATCTCCTTATTTGTTTGTCCTGTGCATTGAGAGACTGGGACATTTGATCAACTCTTCGGTTGAAAAGAAGGAGTGGAAGCCTGTGAAACTTGGGAAGAGAGGCCCCCCAATTTCGCATCTGTTCTTTGCTGATGATCTCTTAGTTTTCTCTGAGGCTAGTGGGGAGCAAGCTAGTCTGGTTTCTGGAATTTTAAGTCAGTTCTGTTTGGCTTCTGGTCAAAAAGTGAACTTTAGTAAAACTAAGTGTTGCTTTTCCAAGAATGTGAATCATACCAGGAGGAGTGAGCTGAGCAAGATCATGCAAGTTGCTATAGCTGCTGATTTGGGTAAGTACCTTGGTGTTCCTATCTTGCATAGTAGAGTTAACAAAAATACCTTTGGCTACATCCTTGATAGGACCAATAATAGGCTTAAGGCCTGGAAGGAGAAGACTTTGTCCATGGCAGGTAGATTGGTGCTTACTAAATCTGTTTTGGCTGCTATCCCTACTTACTCTATGCAGACCTCTTTGATTCCTTTGGGTACTTGTGATGCTGTTGAACAGAAAATGAGAGGATTCATTTGGGGTTCTAATATGGGGAGTCGGAAAATCCATGCTACTGCTTGGGATGTGGTGTGTAGGGCTAAAAAAGATGGTGGCCTTGGTATAAGGAAGCTGAGATTGATGAACAAAGCTTGCTTAATGAAGATTGGCCATAGGATGTTGACTCATAGGAATGATCTTTGGGTGCAGGTCTTGAAGAATAAATATAAGTTTGGTGAGGGTCTCCCTATGAATCTCCCTAGGAAGCCTCTGTGTTCTAACCTCTGGTTGGGAGTTTCTCGGGTTTGGCCTATGATTTATGCTGGTTCTAGTGTCATGGTGGGTGATGGTAGCTGGTGTTCTTTCTGGTCTGATAAATGGCTGAGTATTGGGGCCCTGAATGAGCACACAACTCAAGTGATTCCCCCTGGAATACTTGATGCTAAGGTGTGTGATATGGTGATTGCCAATGGGAGCTGGAACTGGCAGGAGCTTGGTAATTTGCTGAGCCAAGAGGCTCTGGATCTGTTAGCTGGCTTTTGTCCTCCTAGTCCTGATGGTGGAGTGGACAGAGTGGTTTGGGACTCCCAGGATGGGACTTTTTCTACAAAGTCTGCGTATAATTTCCTTTGTGGTGATGATGCTTTCCAGAACCAGGCCCACTGGAATATGGTTTGGGATTGGAAAGACCCTCAGAGAATCAAGACTTTCCTCTGGCTCCTTCTTGGAGAGATGCTTCTTACTAACCAGAGAAGAGTTCAGAGGCACTTAGCCAACTCTAGCTCTTGTCCTAGATGCCAGGGTGACTTGGAAGGCTGTTTACATATGGTTAGAGACTGCCCCTGGTCAAGGAGGACTTGGGAAGCTTTAATTAGCCAGGATAAGTGGGATACATTTTTCTCTGCCCCTCTTCTTTCTTGGTTAGAGTTAAATCTTGACTCTAAGAGTAATCTAATTGGTGGTTCGAATGGAAGCATTTTATTTGGCATTGTTTGTTGGTTTATTTGGAAGGAAAGGAATAAATTGGTGTTTGAGAATGAGAGGCCTTGTGAGGGCAATACCTCTAAATTGGCCTGCACTTTTTACTCTAATTTTATTGATGCTGGAAAGTTGTTGAAGTTTGCTGGCTTGCAGGATAAGAGGTCTAAGGAGATTCTGGTTAAATGGCAGCCCCCTCCTCTTGGCTGGGTCAAGGTTAATGTTGATGGTTCTTCCAAAGTTGGCAATGGGCATGGCAGCTGTGGTGGTGTGCTTAGGGATGATGCGGGTAGATGGCAGATGGGTTTCGCTAAGAAGTTGGGTATATGCAGTGCTGTCAAAGCTGAGATTTGGGGTATCCTGGTGGGTCTTCAAACTGCTTGGGATATGGGTTTTAGAAGAATTATTATTGAAGGAGATTCTCAAGGTGTGCTGAATATGCTGAAAGATGGTATCTCTGATAACCATCCTTTAGTGGATCTGTTTAACAAGGTCATCTCTCTTAGCCAGAAAGAGTGGCTTGTGGAATTTGTTCATGTTTTTCGTGAGGGAAACAGAGTGGCGGATTGGATGGCTAACAATGCCTTGTGTTCTGGTTGGGATACTATGCTGTTTGAGTGTCCTCCTGGTGGCTGCTTGGGTGTGCTGAGTAGTGATGTTAGTGGGGTGGCTTGGCCTAGAGTTTCTAGTGGCCTGTAATTCTGTTTGTTTTTGTCTTTCTTTCCTTTGGCCTTCAAAAAAAAAAAAGATTTTCCCGTGGAATGTAAAGACGAAATAATCCCAATCAGCGTACTAGAACATGTAAAAGTTTTTTAATTTTACTAAAACAATACGAAAGCACAAGATTAGATTCAGCATTTCAGCTTAAAGTTGTTTTAGAAGATCTAACAACACCTAATAGCAAGTTACCTAAAGGACTGGATTAAGTAAACTAGAATTAAAAAAAATGAAGAAATCCAAATTAATATTTGGGTTCTCAATAATTTGCACTTTCGTCTAAGCTAGCGTTCGTAAATGAAAACCAGCTGTGTCCTCAATAAGATATACCTTGGAAGACATAGTGGATTTTGCATTGTGGAATTACATGACATGATGAGCATATTGACATAATCAAGCACAACACCATGAACAGTATTTGCAAAAAGGGAAAAATTAAATTAACAAAGAAAAACGTCTTCATGCAAAGAGAAAGTCAAAGTCAAGATCTGGAACAACATAAAGAAATCCTTGAAGCAGAAAGCAAAAGAAAGGGAACGAAGCAAGTTTGAGAAAGATACCTCAGTTTGTATTATTTTGTCTAATGACAGAGGAGTTTGTTTATATACAAAACTATCCAATGCAGAAAAGAATCAAAGAGGTTTATACACGTAAGCATAGAGATGTAACAAACTAACAAACTAATAACTAACAGGTGTAACAAACTAACAAACTAATAACTAATTAGTATCATTGTTAACCACGTGTTTAACATCATTCAATAGCCCCCCGCAAGCTGGACGATGGATATCCAGCAGTCCAAGCTTGGTTAGATTAGAGAAAAACGGTTGAGGATGTAAAGCCTTAGTGAAAATGTCAGCAACTTGAAGAGAAGTGGAGATTGGCAACAAGTGAATTAAGCCAGCATTGATTTTCTCACGGACTGTATGACAATCTAGCTCTATGTGTTTTGATCATTCATGGAAAGCAGCATTATGAGCCAGATATATAGCAGATTGACTGTCACAATAAACTGATATTGGTTTGGACAAAGGCAAACATAAATCCTTTAGAAGATAAGAGATCCATTGAAGTTCACATGAAAGAGTAGCAAGGGAACGATATTCAGCTTCGGTTGAAGAACGAGAAATAGTTTGTTGTTTCTTGGATCGCCAAGAGACAATGGCAGATCCAATAAAAACACAAAAACCTGTAATTGAGCGCCTAGTATCCAAGCATCGACCCCAATCAGCATCAGCAAAGGCTGAAATATGTAGATCAGTATCAGACGAAAACATTAACCCTTTTCCTGGAGAATTTTTCAAGTATCTGAGAACTCTAGTGGCTGCAGTAAAATGGATTTGCATGGGATTAGCCATATATTGGCTTAGCTGTTGTATGGCAAAAGATTTGTCTGGTCGAGTTGTTGTTAAATACAATAAACGACCTATTAGTCTTCGGTAGGAAGGTGCATCATGATAAACATCCCCTTGATTGCATTGAAAACGAATGGATGGATCCATTGGGGTGGTGACAGGTTTAGAAGCCAACAAACCATTGTCTTCAAGCAACTCCAGTGTATATTTTCTCTGATTTACAACAATGCCTTGGGGAGAGCGAGATATTTCTAAACCAAGAAAAAACCGAGCTGATCCAAGGTCTTTGATGGTAAACATATTGTCCAAAAATTGTTTGACTCTACTTATTTCAGCAGAATCATCACCAGCAAGCAAGATATCATCCACGTTTACCAATAATGCAGTAAAAGAGGATGAAGTCTTGCGAACAAAAAGAGAGTGATCTGCTTGGGATTGTTGATAACCAATAGAAATCAGAGATGAAGATAGTTTAGCATACCATTGTCGACTGGCTTGCTTGAGGCCATAAAGGGACTTTTGAAGTTTACAAACCTTGTTAGAGGAATCACAAAGCAAGCCAGAAGGAGGAAGCATGTAAACATCTTCATGTAAGTCCCCATGAAGGAAAGCAGTGTTGACATCAAGTTGTTGAAGGTGCCATCCGCGAGCAGCAACCAAAGCCAAAAGAACACAGACAGTTGTGAGTTTGGCTACAGGGGAAAAAGTGTCAAAGAAATCGATGCATTCAAGTTGAGTATACCTTTTTGCTACTAGGCGAGCCTTATATCTCTCAATGGATCCATCTGCTTTATGTTTAATTCGAAAAACCCATTTTGAACCAATAGGCTTAATATGAGGAGGAAGATCAACTAGAGTCCATGTTTTGGTTGAGACAAGAGCATCAAGTTCACTTTGCATTGCATCTCTCCAACAGCTATGTTTAGAAGCCTCGGAATATGATTTAGGCTCATTGTGTATGCTGATGTTCATACAGAAAGTCTTGTACTTAGGGGAACAATAATCAAAAGAATAGACAGAAGATAAAGGATAGAAAATACCTTGGGAGTTTTGGTTAGATGAAGATAGAGAAAGACTGCAATGATAGTCATGTAGATAGTGAGGTATTTGTCTATGGCGAGAGGAACGTCTAGGAGGAGCTGAAATGTCAGCAGATGAAGTAGTAGAATAGGTGTCATCATCATCAAGATTACTTGCAGCAGTATCATTAGGAACAAGGTTGGTAGGAGTAGGGGATGGGTTATAAAATTGATCATTGTCAAAGGTATGGGGTGGAGAGGAGAAACAAGGTTGAACTAAAGAATTATCTACTGTGGTATTCGAAGTAATAGGTTTTGGAAAAGGAAGATGTGTTTCATAAAGAATGACATGTTTAGAAATAAAAATGGAATGGGTTGAAAGGTCATATAAGATGTAACCTTTTGTGTGAGGGTGGTAGCCAATGAAGGCACATTTACGGGCACGGGGTTCAAACTTTGTACGGTGAGAAGAAGATGTGGTAGCATATGCAAGACATCCAAAGACTTTCAAGTGTAACAAGCTAGGTGATTGGTTAAAAAGCATTTGGTAAGGACTTTTATGTTGGAGGAGAGGAGTGGTGGTTCTGTTTATGATATGGACAGCATGTGTAATGGCATAACTCCAAAGCTTGGATGGGAGGTTGGCTTGGATGGAAAGTGCTCTTGCGACATTCAATAGGTGTCTATGCTTTCGTACCACTACTACATTTTGTTATGGGGTTTCAACACATGAACATTGGTGTATGATGCCTTGTTTTGTATAGAAATCTTTCATGTTAAATTCTTGACCATTACCAGAACGAATTGTTTTAACTGTTTTGTGGAAATGATTTGCAACATACAATGAAATTTTGCAAATGAGCTCTGGTATCAGATTTAGTATTCATCATAATGATCCATGTATATCTACTATAGTCATCAATAATGGTAAGAAAATATTTGTGGCCATGTAATGAAGGAATCGAATGAGGTCCCCATATATCAGTATGCAAGAGTTCAAAAAGATGATTTGTAAGAGAAGAACTAGTTGGAAATGGCAATTTAGATTGCTTAGCAAAATGACATATATCACAGGGAGAGGTATTCTTTGCAGAAATAAAAGGGAACTGATGTGCCATTTCAGATAGTACAGTATGGGATAAATGGCCAAGCCTATAATGCCATAATAATGAAGCATTATTTTCTAAAGCAGTAAGGTTACATTTCGATGTGGTAAAGGAAAATTTTTCTTGATGTGGAGAGGTGCTTGGGGAAGGTATGACTATCATATACAATCCTTCCTTTTCTTCAGCTGAACCAATCACTTCTTTGGCAGTTTTCTGTGTAATGAGACAAGAAGATCTGTCTAAAGTGATGAGACAAGACATAGTTTTTAAAAGTTTAAGGACAGATATATGATTTACTTTGAAACTTGGTACAAAAAGGACATTGTATAGAGTGAAATGAGGAAAGAGTTGTACTGTCCCCGAAAATTCAGAGATAACTGAATGACCATTGGGTAACCGAATGGTTATTGGAGAAATTTTGTGAAAAGAAAAGAAAAGAGACTGAAAAGAACAAATGTGATCTGTGGCACCAGTGTCCAAGATCCATTGGACATGTGATTTACCTGATGGTTGTGTTACCTCAGTGTTGACAGAAGATATTTGAACAAGATTGGCTGAATGAGGAGTGACATCTTTAGAGGATTGTAGGATGTTACGTAGCTGTTGTTGTTCTTGCAATGTGAAAGGAAAATGATGCTCATGAGTGTTTGATGCTGCTGCAGAAAAATTTTCACCAGAAATGGCATTAACAGATCCTGGAACTCGTGGCTTATAACCAGGAGGAAAGCCATGTTTGAAGAAACATGTTTCAACCGTATGATTTGTTTACTTGCAATTGACACAAAATTTGGTTCCAGATCTCCCTGTATTAGACTTCCATTTTGCTCTGCCTGTGCCAGAAAAGTTTCTGTTGTTTGCATTGAAATTGCTATTGGTTGAAAATTGTGCAAAAGCTTTAGGTTCACTGGAAGCATCATTCAAAACAGCAACACCACTATGAATCTGTCTCTCTTGCTGTAGTATGAGGGAAAAGACGTTGTTTACTTCGGGAAGAGGATCAAATAACATGATCTGAGATCTTACAGTGTGAAATTGTTCATTCAATCCCTTGAGAAATCTTATGACATGATCACGATCTCTATATTTTCGCATTTGATTCAAGGCAGAACATGTGCATTGTGGTAGAGGCTTTAAAATCTCAAGTTCATCCCATACAATTTTTAATTCTATAAAATAATTAGCAACATTTCGATCACCTTGTTGCAGCTTGTATATATCCTCTTGAAGATTAGAGATTCTAAAGATATCAGCTTGAGAGAATCGATCTTTGAGATCCTTCCAAGCATCAACAGCCTTATCGATCCACAGTATTGATTTGCTTATAGAATCACTGATTGATTTATGAATCCAGCCAAGAACCATGTTGTTGCATTTCTCCCAAGCTTGATAAGACAGATCTGCTACACTAGGAACCGTCATTGAGCCATCTACAATTTTGAGTTTGTTCTTTGACATTAGAGCCATCTTCATAGCTCTTGACCAAGCATGATAATTCGATCCATTGAGAACGGATGAAACAAGAAGATTTGAAGGAGTTTCACTTGGATGAAGATAAAGAGGATTTCCTGGATTTGTAAGAAAATCAGGTAAGGGAACAATGTTTTGTGATGAAATCGAAACAGGATCAGGAATTGAATTTGAAGTTTCCATGATCATATACCAGAGCTCAGATTGAGCTCTGATACCATAAAGAAATCCTTGAAGCAGAAAGCAAAAGAAAGGGAACGAAGCAAGTTTCAGAAAGATACCTCAGTTTGTATTATTTTGTCTAATGATAGAGGAGTTTGTTTATATACAAAACTATCCAATGCAGAAAAGAATCCAAGAGGTTTATACACGTAAGCATAGAGATGTAACAAACTAACAAACTAATAACTAACAGGTGTAACAAACTAACAAACTAATAACTAATTAGTATCATTGTTAACCACGTGTTTAACATCATTCAATACAACACTTGATCAGGAAATGCTGTATAGTTTTATAGATTTGTTTCTTAGACTTTGATGTAAAGGGAATGGCATGACTTGCATATATGAGCTCTAGGCATAATATTTGATGACACGTGCATTAATTTTTTCTATAGTAATGAACTATATATGAAAGTAATGAAACATTAGAAATACACTTAACCACTATCTTAAGGTCTCATATATAATGTACTAAAAAAAATCACATATATAAAGCATTAAAAAGGATATTGAACCAATTTGAATTGAAATAGATCAAAATTATGCAATTTGGTATGCAATTTGGATCCCAAAAGATACTGATCTCAATTCCTAGACAGAAGATCTGGAATGTAGCAATCAAGATATTTTTTATTTTTTTGGTAGATGTAAGAACTCGCACCGTTAAATTACAAATTTAAAGGAGTAATTATGAATTTAGGAAATAATTCCATTATTGACATTAAATAAATATGGTAAGGTTAGAATAATTATCACAAGGGATTAATAACGTTGAAAGTAGCTTTTCTGACGAAAAGTGCAGATATCGGTTCTGCTCCACGATATAAGTGCGTACTGATGAAGTATCCCGCAAAATTATAATAAGTGCATGAATATTTCTAGAATAATATTTAGGACTGGTATACCAAGTTTGGAGTCGAAATAATGAGAACTAACGTCATGACTGATACCGACTACGAAAAACCGCGTACCGGCAAAGTGCTGCGAAAATTATAATAAAAATATGGTAAATCCTATAAAAATGGCTAGGTTCGGAATCCAAAGTTTGGGATTAAAATGATAAGCGGAGATATTATTGTTAATACCGACGTTTAAAACTTAATGGACTATATATAGTGAATGGCACATACCATGATTGTTGTATTGGAGCCATAGATTACTTAATGATGCTTAGACGTTTTAAAAATTAATATAGATTTGATGTATGTATTCAGTTATTTGGGCTTGAAGCCTTATTAGAGGGGATCACAATCCGTGTGGGACTTGTGAGCTGTCTGATTAATTATGTTATTGTATGTGTGGGACCTATGTTCCCAGTTATCTGAAATACAGCCGTTATGCTATCTGCGAGACTCCATCAGAAATGACACTTGAGGTCATATCCGGATGGTCAAGGACACTAGTGATGGCCAATGGTTTTAATTAGTAGACTTAGATGCTAATGTCACGCTAATGCAATATATCATATAAACGCTTTGAAAATATTTTAGAAAATATTTTGGAAAAAGTTTACTCGTATTTTTATAGGGTTCGTTATTTCTACAGTCAATGTAGATAACTTATCTACAGTGAGCCCAAAACAACGTAGTTTTGAGGCGGAAATCAAGGTGTTTTTGTAATTATAATTTCTTTCAGGGTTATAATAGTCTTTTTCATTATAATTTTTTAATTTTTCAACCCAAAATGACGTCATTTTGGGAGTGAATGTAGATAACTTATTTACATTCACTTTAGAAATATTAAAGCCATTTTTATAAGATGCTTTATTATTTTTTAAAATAAAAGTCTTCCGTTGTGTATGCTAAATATCATGTATGTTAACAACCGGAGTACTACGGGGTGTTACACTAATCCCTAGAATGACGATGAGCCTATCATGCATTTCTTGTAAATTTCCAAAGAAGACAATTTCTCCTTGTCGTTTCATTTGCAATGACTATCAATAAAAGTCAAAGACAGTCGCTTTCTCATGTTGAAGTCTACCTCCCTAACCCTGTCTTCACTCATTGGCAATTATATGTTGCACTATAAAGAGTAAAGAGGAAATAAGGATTGAAAATTTTAATACTTGATGATAATAAGAGTGTTACAAATAGTACATTTAACATTGTCTACAAGGAAGCATTTCAAAAATTAATGTAGTTGATTTGGTTCTGCAGAATCATGGTATGTGCTTAATTTATCTCTCCAATGATTAATACTGATTGACACACAACTCAAACAAATTTTTTTTGACACAATTTTTTATTATTATAGCAGGTGTTCATATGTTTTTTCATTTCTGAGTTTATTAAAATTTAATTTTTTTTCTTCTTGTATTTTAATTGATTTTATTTTATAGTATTATTGAATCAATGAAAGTATTGAAGACTAATGTAGAGGAGAAGGTTTATTTTTTTACTTTATTCACCATTGTTTGTTTTTTAACGTATATGATTTGCTGCTTCTAACTTAATTAATATTTCTTATACAATGTTTTAACCCTTATTTTTTGTCACATGTAGTTAATTTGGACTTTTTTTAGTTGCTAGAGCAATTTAATATTCTTTTTTTTTTATAAACAATAATTTAATATTTTAAGTTGCATATTTGAGAACATCTTAAATAATTTATGTTTATTTTTTTTCTTTTGCCTTTGTAGGGTACTGGATGTCTTATTATTGATTAAGCGCATTAACTGCTAATAATTGTTTTGGATAGTATTGAGCGAAAGAACATTGCCTCATTTTTTGATTATTTCTCTTTGGTAGGACAATATGCATCTCATCACTGTTGCTACTGTATGCATTACTGTATATGACGATACTCAATGTGACACCCTCCCCTGTATGCATCCAAAGGAAGTGTCCGCTAAAACCGATTAGAGTCTCAATGTTATCGTGTAAAATTCTTATTCCGTAAATTTTTTTTGATGTTACCAATTAAAATCTTGCCTGGAAAACTAACTCCGTAAAATAGAAACAGCAAGTAAATTAAAAAAAAAAAAAAAACTTTCGCTGCGCAACTCTGATTTTTCCTGAAAATAGCCCGTCTTGCAAAAATCATGTGAATTCAAAAGCAAAAGCTTACAAAAAATTTCTTTGCTATGAAGAAACTAGACATCTGGGGCTTTACGGTCATATAAATTATGTGTCAATCGGAGATCTGTAGCCCCAGAAACAGAACTCGCAAGGTACCCGATAATTCAGTGTATTTTTCCAAAAACCTCATGGCTTGTAAAAATCATAATAAATCGGACTTACAAGCTTTGAACATAATCTTTATATAACCTGAAAATACACAACTGTGGCTTTACATACATATATATTATTCCTCATTCGGAAGTCTGTAGCCCCCGAACGACAACTCGTGAGGTGCTCGCTAAAACAGTTCAAAAATCCAAATTCAATTACAACAGCAATTATTTTCTCAAATTAAATACCAGGATTACATCAGTTAAGATAGAATGTAAAAACTCCAAGGTGCAGCAAAATAAAATCATTGTCCAACATTTTCCAATTTATCAAAATATCACATCCACTCAGAGTATACAACCAGCAATCAACATAAATAGTGTACAACAGCAGAATTCTAAAGACAGCAGCAGTCAAACAGAATGCGTCTAAAACAAACACTTCATCAAATGCTTCTAAGTCCTCCTGCAATTTATAAAAATTGAGCCCCAAAAGGGGTGAGAATAATCACAGTAGTGTGATAGCAAAACTAGTATTGACACAATATCAGTCTAGGTACAAAATTCTAAAACAGTCGCATCAACATTTAAATTCAGAACAGATGCTAAAACAGACTCAGAGTGCGTATATAATGCCAGAGTACTAATCAGATTGCGTATATAACGCCAGAGTAATGTACGTTCATAGCACTAGTGTGCACATACTAACTAAGAGTGCGTATATAACGCCAGAGTATATTGTATGTTCATAGCACTAGGGTGCACATACTAACTAACACAGCGGAGATTCCAATTTGGATCCATCAGAGGGGAATTCCAAATGTGGCCTATGCGGACTGAAGCCAAGTGTCCCATACCCTGCTACCTGGGGGATGTCTATATGATGCGTGCTCAGACGTATGCTTATTATTATCAATATTTCGGTTTTCAAAGCCGCATGTACATGGGTGCATGAGATGTTATGCTTTGCTTCACACACACATCATCAAATGCAAGGTTATGATGTTCATGACTAATATCATAATTCAGAATCAGAAATCATAGCTCACATGTCTATGACACCAACTTCTAATCAGAACATATCTTCACAAAATCGGAGTTTCAACAAGTCATATTTTGATTCAGAGTACAAATATTTCCAAACAGGATTTCCATCATGTCAAGTCCAAGTGCAGATTCGAAATAATATTGAACAGAATACAAATCCAAGAACATATGAGCAACAGATCAAAATTTCATACACTAGCTAATAGTCACAATAGGTAATGCCACCAAACACTTACCTCGGTGTGTACAATCTTTTAATCCAAGATCACCAAACAGTTCCACATTTTAAGTTCTTGCGCACCTAATAATGTAAACCAAGTCAGAATTTGTTTCATGTTATTCTTATAATTTGCCTACAAGTTTGTATGCTTCTAAACCTCATTCTTTAATCGGATTTTTATGCTTCTAATGCCCATTATTATTCTGCCTTTAATATTATTCCACTAATTGCTAACAATTGAAATTTCGCAAGGTTCACCATACAACTGAATCGGTTCTTTGACCCTCAAATAAGTGATTATAATCTTTTCCTTAACAAACTCCTACCCACATCACTTAAGCATGAGTGATTAACCTGTTAACATGCTGACTTCGATTATTAGAGCACATGCAAAGCCTAGTCTATTTTCCTAATCCAAGGATAGCTTCGAAATTCAAGGTGATTCATACTCCAAGTTTATAAAATAGTTTTCAGATTTGCATGCATTAAAATGGCGGTTGTTCAAGTGAGCAGAAAGGGTAGACATGACAAAGAAAAAAAAAACTTCTTCCTAACATACTCAAGAATGCCGAAACAGGGGTGGTAAAAGGAATGCTTGAGGTTGACTTACCTTTTCTTGCATACACACAACCGGTCCCCAAATCAGTCAAAGAGGTAATCACCAACATTTGAGTTAAGATCCCCACCCTTCTACTCTCCAAGGTCACGGTTTCGGTTTATATGCAAAGGGAGTTTGTCTACTCTCGAGGAATCCGATTCACAGCTGCATGCAAGGAATATTACCCCATCAAAACCGTATAGAGTTAAGGGACAAACAAGAAGTGAGGAAGAACGTAACACCTCCTTGGTGTTGGGTTCGGTTGAACTAAATGAGAAGGAGAGATGGTTGTGAACTTATGCTTGATTCTGCATGCAGAGGAAATCCTCATCAGCCGTCGATGGTAGAAGGAACAAGGAGACAACAGAGAAATCCTTCACCTCCTAGATGGTCTCTTTGGCCTAGCAGAGAAAGAGAGGAGATGGAAGCTAGATGACGGTTTTGTTTCTGGTACAGCTCACGGTTTTGAGAGTATGGGGGTGGTGGCTTACGGTTGAAAGAAAGAGGGAGTGTGAGTTACATTCTTGGGGTTCTTCTTGAGTGGTTTACGGGTTTGAAGAAGATGAGGGAAGGTGTATGGTTCTAAATAAAAAACAATGAATCAATCTTGTTGCTCAATTAACTAGCGCCTAGGGAGGAGACCAAAGAGGTATCAGTTTATTTTAATGAGATTATATGTGGCGGACATGCAAGGGAAGAGGGAGCTAGGTGGCGTACATGCAATTTCATGGAGGGATTTATTTTGACACCTACAAGGCATGTATAGGCTGAGTTTTTTCTGATTTTGATTCAATTATAGGCAATCAGTTTTGAGGCTCACTAATCAGTGCATAGATGAAGAGAGAGTGGTGTGAGTGGCTTTTGGCCAATGTAAAAGCATGCATTCTGACTTCTAGTCTGAACTAAAGCCAACAATTCAGTTTTATTTCTCTCCTAACCAATGCATAAGAGGGAAAATATAAGGCTGACTACCATTGAGGTTATTTTACTCCTAAGGTGTGCACAAGTAGTAAAGTGGACTGATTACATCATTGGACAAGTGGCACAAAACAAGCTTCTTTTCCTCCTCATTGCTTGCTTGGAGTGGCTAGGTAGTTTTGAGGTGGGACACCAAAGTGAGAAATCAGAATTCTTTCCTCTACTTATGCGCATGAAGGATACAAGGGTAGATAGAGATTTGGGTTCGTTGCATGCCCTCCCATGGACTTGGGGCCGTGGCCCCCCTTAAGGTCATTAGGACCAAAGTTTTATCTTCTAATGAATCATTATCACATGTAATATCCCACTAATTATTATTTCATGTAATTTGCTATGTATTATCTGGGATGTTATTGTATGTTATAATTAAAATTAATCCTATCCTAGTTATACAGGTAATTCGAATTCAAGATTCACATTCCTAACTGCAATGTGAATAATTTCCTAATTTATACGGGATATTACACTCAATACTCATTTATTGAGTACATAACTATATTTAATTTGAATAATAGTTAATGTTTCTTAATTGTAGCTTTTTTAGTGACTCGGTTGTTTCTTTTAGGGGGTGTTTGGTTGAGGAGAAATTTTATGAATGATAGGGAAATGTGATATATAGGGAAATGGTTAGAAAGTGAGATAGGTAGGTAAATGTAAAAAAAGTTGTTTGGTTGAGAAAAATTTTACCGGGGAAATTATATAACTTTTAAGAAATCTATGTTTGGTTGTAAGTAAAATATAGATAGGAAAATTAGGTAACTTTACGTTAATAACCTTTTTTGTAAAAAATTTGTTAGGTGGCATGCTCAGTGACGTATATACCGGAACTGACGAATATTGTTAGCTCAGTGATGAAGGAGAAATCTACAGTTGAAGACCTGATTCCAATTTTTTCACGTAAAATGATTTTTCTAAAATTAAAAAAAGAACACCATCGACATGGATGAAGGAAAAAATGGTGTCTTTGTGTGGAAAGCAACCAAAAACAGAGACGAAATTTATTTTTGTTCCACCGAGTTACCTCACAGCAACCAAACTTCGGCCTCACTGGTGATGGTTTCCTTTCGGTTTCAGACCAAAATCACGATGATGATGAAGTCTCTTTCGCACAACCATTCCCTTGCATGTTTCCCTGTGTCTGTGTTCCTGTTTTGGTCTTTGGAAAGTGACATATCAAAGCTGAAGTTTGCAAATACACTTGCTACTCAGTTGTCCTTTCGCGTGCAAACAAAGGGCACCCTCGTCTTTGCCTTCGTAGGTAGTGTGAGCAAATGTCGTGGTTTTTGACAATACCACCTACTCGAAGGAGAACTTTGGCCGGCTTTTTGAGGAGAAATGCTATGCAAATACGTTTCCTATGCATCACATTTAGCCGGCTAAATCAGGAAACAACTTCAACCAAACTTGGCTTTCTATTATTCCCACTTATGAGATATCTATCATTCTGATCATTTGCCAGCAACCAAACGCCCCCTTAGAGATTAACCAACTGCCGACAAGTTTTTTGAAAATAGAGCTTTTTTTAATAGTAAATCTAATACAGTAAACTAACTCAACCCCTTATTTATATATATTTCTTTCTTATTCTCTCTCCTCATGATTTCCTTTTGCACCGTATTCTCTCCTCGTATATGCAGATATATGACCGCAATATCTCCTTGTAATTTAACTACGAAATTTGTCGCGGTTTTTTTATTCAAAATATAATCCCTTGTCTTACCAGCGTACGACACATGTATAGTAGTCCCATGTGCGACTAGTCCTGAATGAATGAGGTGTGAAACTTAATGCGTCAGATTGATATAGGTAAGATTTTGTTTTCAATTTACATTAGAAATGTCATTTTGCCGTAGTATTTACTTATCTGCTAACATGGGATAGATAACACTGAGGCCACATGCAAATGATGCAATTGTTTGATTACCAAAACGTATACACATGTTTCCGCACCCATAATATATATAAAATTAAAACTTTTAATAATCTTGTCAAGTTGTAGTGTTGTTGATTTTTTTCTCCGCCTCCCTCCTAAAATTTTTGCATTCTTCTTCAACATCAAATTAAGATTAAAATAAATAACTTTTTAAATAAAACAATAATAATTAATTTTAATGCCATTAGTAATCAAATCTGCACATGCAAGCAGCAGTGGCAAAAAACCCTTACATGCATGGTTGAATTGGAGATAACTCAAGGAAAAGTACAAACATATCCAAAAGTTAGAGTTAAGTAGTTAACTCTTTAGGTATAATTCACAATTTTCATCAACTTGAAGTCACACTTTGGTTTCGGAAACCATATGGCATAATCTTCTGCAGTATAAATGAAAAAAAAAAAAAAAAAAAAAAAATACTACCATTTCTACAGAAGGGACTTTAATCAGCCAAAATAAATGTAATTACCCTAGCTTATCTTGAACTTGCATTGCTACTTCTATAAGAGGGTAATTTCTAATGAGAGTGACCTTTGAAAAAAAACAATCAATTTTGAATTTTATGACTACTTTTTTTTATCAAAAAAGATAATTTGCAACAAAATAATTTTTCTCTACTAATGACCTCATTTTAGCCGGTTGGTCTAACAAATCAATTAGACACAGACATGGGCAAAAAATTTTAATTATTGCATTTAAATCAAATAATTACGCTTTTAGTGCTGTTTTTCAAATAATTACGGATTTATTGTACAATGTGACGCCTCTTTTGAGCGTCACATGTGACGCCTCAATTGAAGCGTCTCACCCTAGGGGGGAGACACCAAAATGAGGCGTCTCTCATGAGGTGGTGACACGTGTCGCTTTATTTTTTCAAAAAAAATATTAATTTAATCATACAACTTCTGAAGGTCATAATTTTTAACTCGAGTATCCAAATCAGTTAATTCTTTTTTTTGATTTCACATAACTTTTCGAGATCTACGTAATGATATCCCATTTGATATATTTTATCTCTCAGTTTCAAAAAAATTCTTCACATGAAATCGAGTTACCTGAAGTTGCGTTTTTTATTTTGCAATGTGATCGATCCGAAAAAATCATGAACGTTGACCGTATGATTGTAATTAATATGGGATTTTGTTCAGATATATAGTCTCACATTGGTTGTATAAGCAACTAATATGGAATTTATAAGGCCTTGGACACTCCCACCTCTTGAGCTAACTTTTGGGGTGGTGTATATCAAGGTTCTTTGCAGATTTGTTTAAAGAATATGGAAGAGAGGCCACAAGAGTTGTTAAACCACTGCACGAAGAGGCTCAAAGTTAAAGAACGTGGGATGTGTACACATTAACCACTAAAAGAATATGTGGTTCAGATTTCAGAAAATGTATGCCTGAGAAACATGTAAGTCTCATCTCTTAGTATATGGGCTGTTTGCTTATCCTAATACATTATTAGGTAGTTAGTAGTAGATGCTGTGAGACCCATGAATGGGTTAGAAGACTCAGAACTAATCAAATACATATTCCAACACATACTGCTGTCTTTGGGGATTATTTTTGTAATTGTGGAAATAAAATGACATGAAAAGATATTGGGATATGCTCAAGTATGTTCTGAGCCTACATAAAAACGAAAATTGGGTGTAATTATTATAAAGAAATAACGATAAATTACAAATTACAATAGTTGAGATTTTCGAAGAATTATCTGATTTATAGTATTAATGTTTCTCATATTGGAGATAAACACATATAAAAATTGGGAAATATTAACATGAGATAATTATCTCATGTTGCATGAGATAATTATCTCATGCAACAGAGACAAAGTAGTGGGGTCCACTATTTTTTATTTTATTTTTTGAAAAAGTAGTGGACCCCACTATCTTGTCTCTGTTGCATGAGATAATTATGAGATTAATAGATCCTATAAAATATATGAGAGAAAAAGAAAACCCATAAATATGTGTATATTATTTTCCATAAGATGAGAAATAATGATTCCCTAATTTATATGCATCTTTCAAACAAGCAGCGTAAGTTGTTGGCTTATTAATAGAGTCTGAGTCTAATTAATTTTCCCAAGGACTAGTTCGAGTTGAAACTTTCCACGGCTCTTTCTTAATTCATGGGAGCATCTTTAAAGCAAGAATTAATAAAAGAATATTATTCCACCGACGCAAATTTTATAATATATCTGGGTAACCCTGGGAGCAGGTAAAGTCAATGACCATGGCTAAGAATTTATGAGAACTTCAATATAAAGCGTACACTTTGTAAAGAACAGAGTTTACTGCAGATCCTGCAACCAATTCCTTACTTTTTTTCTGTGCTTGAATCTGATCCCATATTCTTAAGATTATGGCAGAAGCTCTAGTGGGTGGAGCTTTTATCTCCAGTTTTATTGATGATGTTTTTGACAGGCTCTCTTCACCTGAGGTTGCAAACATGATCCGAGGCAAGAAGCTTGATAACAAGTTGCTTCAAAGTTTGAAGACTACCCTGTATACAGTTCAAGTTGTTCTTAATGATGCTGAGCATAAACAGATCAATGATCCCGCTATGAAGGAGTGGCTTGATGATCTCAAAGATGCTGTTTATGCAGCAGATGACTTGTTTGATCAAGTTTCTATTGAAGCTGTCACTCAAAAGAAGGTAATAAACTTTCTGTCTCGATTTCTCAATTTGCGGGATAGGAAGGTGGTACATGAGATTGAAGATAATCTTGGCCCGAAAGAAATTCCCAAAAAGAACTTTTCATGAAGAACTCCATCAACATCTCTAGTAAAAGGGAATATATATGGCAGGGAAAAGGACCAAGATGCTATAATCAAAATCTTAAATGACCATAGTGAAGATAAAATATCTGTGATACTTATTGTGGGCATGGGTGGGGTTGGAAAAACCACTTTAGCCTAATGGGTGTATGGTAATGAGAATTTGATTTGAAAGCATGGGTTTGTGTTTCCGAAGAATTTGATGTTATTAACTTTATTCGAAGGAAAAGCTGACAGGAAAGAAATTTTGTTGTTGTTTTGGATGATCTTTGGAGTGATGATTATGGTGGTTGGAATAGTCTTAACACCCCATTTCAATATGGGAATAAAGGAAGAAAAATTCTTGTAACAACTCTAGCAAAAAGTCATGATGGGATAAAGGAATTGGGAGAACTTTCAAATCTTCATGGATCACTATGGATTACAAAATTGATCTTGGTAAAGCAGGGATGCAAGGATTATGGATAAGATGCATATCGAAAATTTGATCCTGGAATGGTCTTCGGGTATTGATATGGTTACAACCTTAAGAGAAATATTTCACGGAACGGTGACCAAAATGTCACTGTTTACCAAGTTTTTTTAACTAAATATCACGCGAACAGTGGTATTTTTCAACATGTCATACATGCAAGTTCGTTGGACACTGTAGCAAAATCAGTTTGCTGACGTGTCATGCTTTTAGTGGATACCAAATTTGCTACACGGGATAACGAACTTGATTGAAATTCATATTCCAAGCAAGTTCTCAACCCAATGTAGCGAACTTGGTATTTTTTTTTTTTAACCTTTGTACTTCTTATTCACTATAAATGTGACATACCCTTGGTATTTGAAAATTTCTCGAAGGAACTCTCATATGCTTCCAAAGGCCGCAGCATATGCTCTGGATTAAAGGCATGAGTCACCGTCACAAAATATTAATCCTTCTGGAGAAAAAGATATGGTTTCAAATATGGTAGGTTGTTGTCTTGTGAAATCACTATTTCTATTTTGAAAAGTCTATATTGTAAGATATTCATAAAAGATGATTATATGACATTAGAACGCCAAAAGATTTAAGCTTATTTGAAGACATGATTCTTGATTTCTTTTATTGCTTCTTGTTTTCTCTTATGCTCCTGCAAGGTTGGAAAAACCAAATCTTCCTGTCGTTCACTTCACTCCCTAATCATAACTCTCGATGCGGCAAGCCGTTGAGTGACGATTTTTTTTACACATTGTGAATGCAGAGAGAACCTAACCAAACTTACTAACCATAGTCCCTTTCCCATCATGGGCCTATGGTTAGGCCTACACTATTACCCATACTAATCAGTTTACAGATATCGAAGCTCAAACAAAAGGATCACTTAATTAAATAGGCTTTATATTACATCCCCATATGGATCATGATTTAGCCCATTTTTATCAAAACGAGAAAAACTACAATTGATTAAAGCCCACAATGATTATAAAAAATTCTAACATTCTCCCACTTGGGAAAAGTCAATTGTAAAATTTTAATTAAAAAGAAAAAAGGAAAACAAGTTATTTGAAAACGACTCTCGGGCTAAGTACTAATTTTTATAACATGGCCACATTTTAAGAAAATAAATGATCCAAGGAGCGATATCTGAATATGACTCCATCCAACTAAAATCAAGTAACATTGAATCGGACAGTAATTATACCTTTACTGATATAAGACTTTCCATGGTCACAAATATTACTTGACTCCGTTGACTAGTCATTAGTGTAGAGTGTAACAAGAAAATAGCATGCCCAATGTGATCCAAATAACAACCAAACTGCTATTTTCTGTATCAGTCCTCAAATCTCTCTCAAATGCCTTAAAGCCAGAGAAATTCCATGGTTTATCAAAAAAAAACCATCATATAATCAAATATGGTGTCGATCACGGGTCCTGCAGTCCTAACAACACCATTATGTCTCAAACTCCCATATAGTGTCAACCACAAACATGATGGTTCCAATAATATTGAGTTCCAAAATCATGCCTCAAACTCCAATATAGTGTCAACCATAGACATGGTGGTCCCAACGACACTGAGTTCTAAAATATCTCATAATTGATAAACATAAATACATGTACTCAATATATACAAGGGAAATGTATTTCTTCAATCACCGGAGATAAAGTTATCTCCAGTGAGCTCAAAATGACGTCGTTTTAGAATTAAAAGATTAAAAAATTATAATGATAAAGACTAATATAATCCTACAATATATTATAATTACAAAAGCGCCTTGATTTTCGCCCCAAAACGACGTCGTTTTGGGCTCACCAGAAATAACTTATCTCCATTGATTGGAGAAATCTTTTACCCTTATTTAATATGTATTTTTATTTTATACGTTTTCTTATTTGAAACTAAACAATGGAATTAATATTTCCAAATTTTAACTTAAATATTACAGAAGTAGAGCTTGAGAAGAAGAAATTGTAAAGGAATAGAAATAATAAACAAACAAAAGTTTTAGGTTATTTGCACATTTCAAAAGTTATTTTCCTTTATTAGGAGATGTTTTTTGGAATTTCAATAGTTTATTCACAATTAAAGCATATTAATTTTTTGAAAGTTTTTCCGAAATAAGCTTTGAATATTATTAATTTTGCTGGAGAAAAAAAAAGAAATAAAAAGGATATATAAAGGATACATCATAAAAGTCATACAGAAAATAAAGAAAAATCATTAATTTTTTGGATATACAAAGGATATTATTAATTATGTTTGGTGGAGAATAAAATAAAAAAATAAATAAGAAAATGAAAGAATATATAATAATATATCCTTTTGGTTATTATGAATCCACATTTGCATGGTGCATATACAAATAAAAAAAGAAAAAAAAATGGGAAGCTGCAAAATCGAAACTTCCACCTAATATACTATTCATTAGCTTAATTGCATAAGTATAAACAACTATTCACATCAACAAATATATATATATATATATATATATATATATATATATATATATAAGCATATATTTAATACATCGTATTTGATGAGGGATACATAAGAAAATAGGGGGAATCTTCGTTTGTCGATTAAATACTTAGTAGTTGCATTATTGATTTTTTTTTCTTTCTCCAAAACCAATAATTAACATAAGACAATTCGTATTTTCCCATGCAATTTTCATTTTGCGGAGATTTCTATTTCTATAGGAAACGGTTAAAACTTAAAACAAATTTGTGTATTTACTTAAAAAGAAAAGAACATTAGCATGCATTTTTTCAGTTATCACTTAAAACAACATTTTGTATTTACTAAAACAAAACAAAAAAACAATGTTGTTTTCATTACTGATATACAAATATATATAGTTAAAATGATGTAACGTCTTTTTTATTAATTATTAGTAAAGTATATACTGAGTGAATTTTTGAAATTAGCAATTTTCTTTATATACACTAGTTACCAATACTATATTACATCAGGCTATATTAATTTACATGATTTATGGCATCCACAATTAATAGACATAAAAATATATATTTATAAATTGGGGAAGGTTATATTTATAAATTTTTTGTTTACAAACTACACTATGTCTGACCGGTAATATATTCTTGAGTAAAGTATTACCGATTAAACATAGTGTAATTTGCAAAAATTGTACAAGAATTTGTAAACGAATCTTTCCCCTTATAAATTTGCCCGTCATTTGCAATGCTGCAATTTGGAGGCCTATATTAACTAACAACGACCTTTGACTTACCATTCCTTGTGTGCAATAATTATGTCTATTAAGTTCCCTCGGCTATTGGATACTTCCATACCAATCAATCATAACAAGTATAACAATCATTATTTCATTTATGGAAAAAAATTCTCCACCATATTCCCAGAAATCGTTTTTCCATGTAAAAAAATATTTCCTCTACTAAACGTCCCCTAAGAACATCTTTCCAAGAACCAATTATATGTTCCTATAATGTAAAGAACCATTTCAAAGTGAAAGAGAGAGGGAAAAAAATGCAAGAAAGCTAGTATTCAAATATTGGGTGAAAAGTATTTGAATACATTGCAACCAAATTGAATATAACAGTCATAAATGGCCATGTTTTTATGGAAAAACTATAAATACATTCTCTACGACTCTAAATAAGTCCGATCACTATTCTTACATATCTTCAACATATTTTGAGAGCATTTACACTAATAGCTATTATTATAATTCAATAATTCCCTAACCCAAAATTAATTCCATACTAATAGCTATATAATCCGAAGTCCAAGCATGTAATGCACATAGCTCGAATTTAACATAATATCCATAATCCTCATAACAATTTATATATATATATATATATATATATATATCCTAATTATGTGGGATGTTACACTAAATAAATCCGATCACTATTCTTACATATCTTCAACATATTTTGAGAGCATTTACACTAACATTTACATATCTTAAGATCATTTCCTAAGATCATTCAATCTTGTGCTTATATTATGAAGAATCATATACCTATAATAGTTCAATTGGTATTATCCACTAGAGCTGTCAAAAAGGGCCACTAGGGCCACCCATATAACCCTGTCGAAGCCCTATTAATATTTAGCCCTATCTTTGATGGTGCCATTTTAACCCTAGCTAGCCCTTCTAGGCCCTTCCATTTATTAGGTTAGGATGGGGCTAGCCCACGGGTTAAAAACATTCCATCCATTTTATATTTCTCTCTCCTTGGTACAAACTTATTTTCCATGACGATGCAAAACTTTCTCAGGAAAATCCTTGTTCAGCTTTGCAACGATTCAAGAAGTATAACAAGTAACAACGCAACTTCTAAACCTTAATTTTTCTCTATTTCTTTTATACTTTTTTAAAAAATCAATTTCTCTTATTTTTATCTTTTCTATAGTATCCACATAATGCTGAATATTCTTGTCGACAAGGATGGAGTTGGTGCTGCTATTTTGATACATTCTTGTGCTCCCATTAATGGTAATGCTCACTAGCATGCTAAACCATTCTGTATAGTTTTTGGGTTTTGCCATTTAGTCCTTCTATCATGCCTTGCTTACCTTTCCTTCAAGACACTATGTGCTTGTTGATGAGTCTCTTCAGAAGGAAGTCATACTCTATTGCCTCAAAATGTATTATTTTAAAATCATTCGCTTAAAACAATGTAATTTATCATTTATTTGCTTTTGTAACAATAGCAAAAATATTATTTTTTAAAATAAATCTCAGTAAATATGTATGTGTGCTGCTGAATTATCTATATCATCAATGGGTTAATTAATTTCAAATCAGAATTGAAGGTTGAAGAATCTATAGTCCATATGCATATTTCATTTAACCATTAGTCTTTTGATAGTTTAGATTCATTGATACTGTGATGCATGCAATTATTAGAGAGTGAATGCTTTTGGGATGCCCCATATGAATGGCATCAAATTACAAGACTGAGATACTATGATGTCGAGATTTGATATGGGCTATGTGGTGTTCTCTGAGAGAGGCAGAGCACAACTATGAGACAGCAGTGGCAATCTTTGATTTGTATTGTTTTATATTTTGTTTTAGAAGGGATAGATTCCAAGTAACTAACATGGATATTACATTCCAAGCTTTAGAGGTAACTAACTTCTTTTGTTTTATTTCTCTTGTTTCTACTGATCATGGCTTTTATTGAGCTTTGGTAGAAGTAGAAAACTCTGGCATAAACTAATCATTGTTTGATGGTTTCTCCTTTGACTCTACAATCTAATCACGGCTTCTAGTTAAAGGGTATTCAGTATTTGTTGCATTAGACTATTGTGGCAAATATTGGTCATGGCTTCTAATATAAGGGTAATGAGTTTTAGGTAATTCAGTAGACAACTCTGGTAGAAACTGATCATGGCTTCCTACATAAAGGTACTGAGTTTTTGTAAACTGATCATGGCTTCTTGCAGAAAGGATACTGAGTTTCTGCAAACTGATCATGGCTTCCTGCATAAGGGTGAGCTTTTGTAGTAGTATTAGACAAATTGAAAGAACTGTATCTGCCCAAATTGTATTGAGCTTTTTTTAATACATATTAAACTTTTAAATGGCTCGTGGGTTGGCCCTAGCCCATAGGGCTTTTGGCCCATGCAGGCCTTTATCATTGAGGGTCATTTGGCCCTAACCCACGCGGGCTAGGGCCTAATAGGCCGGGCTGACCCGTTTTGACAGCTCTATTATCCACATTTTGAATGTGTAAAATCATTTTAACTTTCCTTCAGTGTGATTTCGAGTTTGAGAGTAATAAGACCCATAAGTGTAAGGATTCAAAACACCCCTAAAGTTAGGAGGTTGTTGTACTTTGGGATTGTAATAGTTGATTCAAGCACTCGTTTAACCTTGGGAAATAGTGAGAGAAAAATCTTGTGTGGATTGCTCAAGGCCTATATGTAGGTCACAAGTGATGGTGGTCAAACCAAGATAAATAGAGTTTACAATCTTTTTTTTTTTGGTAAGCATAGAGTTTACAATCTTGTTAACCTCTAACTCTAGTTTGTAACACTTTTATATATTTGTTTGATGTCTTGTATGTGCTAGTGTAGATTGTTTGATTATTAAAAGTTGTGTATCTTGTATATTTGTTTCATTATTAAAAATTATATATCTTGTATGTGCACGAGTTTATAATCTTTTTAACCCTTAAATCTAGTTTATAACACTTTTTATATATTAAAGTTTGCATGTAATAGTAATTTCACACATACTAGGGATATTATTTTTTAAACGAAAAATGGAGAGACAAGCTCGAGCTAAGGATGAATTCTACAAAAGAACGGAAAGAAATTCCTTGATAGGTCTTTAAATGTATTTCAATTTGTTTTATATTATTTTCTATGTGATGTTTTGTTGGTTTATTAGCTATTTACTTGCAAAAAAATATGACTTAGGCTTTTGGCAGGGGGTGGGGTGGGGGAATTCAAGTTACACTTGGGTACAACATTGTGACTATGGTTTAAGCAATTAAATCTAAATAAGTCTATGGGATATATAAATGTATTCATGTCACACAAATTTTTGTGTTAGACAAGTAGCTTTGTAAAGAATCTTGGGATACACCACCCCAAAAGGTAGCTCAAATGGTAGGAGTGCCCAAGGCCTTTTAAAGGCCACATTAGTTGCACATACAACTAATGTGGTACTATATATCTCAACACGCCCCCTCACACGAGAGCCCATTGGGCTTGAAGAGTGGATGATGCAATAGGCCCAACCTACCTGTGCTAAGAGAGTCCACAAGAGAAAGTGGGGGACGACGAGGCTCTGATACCATGTAAAGAACCTTGGGATACACCAGCCCAAAAGCTAGCTCAAAGTGTGGGAGTGCCCAAGACCTTATAAAGACCACATTGGTTGCACATACAACCAATGTGAGACTATATATCTCAACAAGCTTCAAAACTTAAAAGGGGTGAATTAGGTTTTATGAAAACTTTTTGAAAATTGTGTCGTTTATAATTTTGAGAATCAATTTCTTCAAACTTTGATTTAAGAAAGTAAGAACTAAGTGAAAGATCGAGTTTGTGAGCAAATAGAAACCTGAATATGCAAGTGAACATAAGCAAGTGTAACAACTAAAGGGATGAAAGTAAAGAGTGTAGAGTTTAGAAAAATGTAAACAAAGATTTATCTTGGTTTAATCGCCACCACTTGTGACCTATGTTCATATTGTAGTTCAATCGATCGATCATTGCACTATTAGTCAAGTTTCACCGGTGCTTGACAAGCCTATATGAACAATCATGTTTTTAAGTACTTGTCAACCATACAATTTCCTTCAAAAAAAATTAAGTATTTGGCTACCTCTCAAACTCAATGAGATTCACTACCCTCAATCAACAAGATGATAATGAATTGATGTGTTTGACAATAAACAATCACTCTCAAAGTGCAGATTATACAACATGAAGAGCAAGCTAAGTATATAGCTTACTACAAATAAATGAGCTCAATAATCAAATAAACAATAAAATATATAATCAACGAGGGTAAGCAAGTTAAGTGCAAGAGGCTCAATAAGTGATGAAACAATGTTATCTTAATTTTATTATCGTTATTAGTGCGTTTATATAGGTTGCCAACAAAAACTAGTCATTTATAGTCGTTGGAACCTTTTGGCAGGTCATATCCGGATATATGTCGAGGACATATCCGAATATATAACCCTTGCATATCCAGATATACGAAATCCTATATCCCGATATATGTATCCGGATACGCTACTAGACATATTCGGATATATCATGGTAGCAAACTACCTTGGTACAAAATTTGATTCCTTTTGGTCCAAAATGACTTTTAGCAAAGTGAATACATGTAATTGGACTAGGAAAATATTTCTAATCTATTTAAGTCTTATAAAAACCACTCAAAACTAATTTTGATGCATCAAACCAAGGAATGAAGTCATTTTTCATCGTGTAATGTCAAAACAACATTTCTTCAAGTTCAAAAGACATTTGAAATGGTATGAGCATGTGTATTTAGATTATGCAAGTATGTTTGTGTGCTCAAACCATGTTAAAATCATCCCAATTCATTTTTTATTTATCAATCCAAGGTTTTCATGCATTTTTTCATTTATGTAATGATGGAAATGTTTGAGCTCATTCAATGCAAGCTACCATATACTCTTAGAAACATACTTTAAGTCGTAAAGCAATATTCTAAAGAGATTTTTTACATAGCTTCATGATTTCGTGCTTGGACCTTGATTTTGATAATTGAGTTCTTTGTTTTGTATTGCCTTGATACGAAAGTGGATTTTCTCTTGATTTCTTTTTTATTTTAACTTGTCATTTTGTTTTTAAATCAATACCTCCAAACTTGTCTATTATCATTAAAACCATAATAATACGACATCATCCTTCAATGCATAGAATTTACATCTTTACCTTGATTTCACATCTTGAAGTCTTGGCCTTCATTGTTCTATGGTTTTTAATATAAGAATATGTTTGACCATAATTTATTTATTTATTTTTGAAAATTGATGTTTGAGCATAATTTACAACTTATATATTGATACAACATTTGCGTGAACAGAGTTAATGTAAAAGGGAAAATCAATACCCAACAATCTTCTCCCCTAGATTCTTCGCTTAACTATTCAGAATCCCATTTTGTTGGTGTTTAATAATGAATCTCAGTCTAATTGCAATGTTCATCCCTTATTCTTTAATATCCAATTAAGATACACTACACATTAATTAAACTTGTAATTGAAATTTTAGAATTATACTCTACTCGCTACCGTATAACTTATTACAAAGTACAAACAAGGTCAAATTAATTATAATTCACTAAACAATAAAACAACAACATCGGGTTATTTGAATCAATGCACTTGAGTAGTTCCCTTTTGAGGCCCCTATTTATTACGCAGGTTTATTAGCTAAAATGAAATTTGACTCTAATATAAGTACCAAAGGTGAGCAAATATGGTCATTTGGTCCATCTGGCCCAAGAATGAGAAAGGAAAAATAAAAATAAAAAATGTTGTTCATTTTTGTTTCTGTTCCAACCTTGTACCTAACGAGCTCACCTTTTTTATGTCAGTTAAAATTCTCTCTTCTTTGCCAAATTTTTTCTCTTCCTTATGTTGTGTAATGCTCCCATTTGTGGGATTTACTGAATCTAGGTGCTACAGTAGCACCAAAGATTTATTTCAGCTTTGTTACTACTGTTATACCTGAATTCAGTGCATCTCATCAATGAAAGCATTACACATCAGACTAAAGAGAAAAAAATTGGCAGAAAAAATATAATTTTGACTGAGATATAATTATTATTTTATTGGTGTGATGCACTCCATCTTTAGTAAAATAGTAATACTAAAATTTATTCGTACCTAACCAACAAGGCAGCTCTTGGCAGAGATCTGTGTATACTCCCTTCTCTGTTTCTCTTTCTTTTTTTCTCAAACTGTAACGCTACACAACCATGTCTTCATTCGGATCTCATCACTGCAACAACAACAACAACTTGTACTAATAATTTATCTTCGCCCCTAAATCATCTCAGTGGGTTAATTTCAGCTCTCTCTCTCTCTCTCTCTGTTCATTGGGTTCATCCAAAACAGTCACTATGCAACGAAATGCTTCATAAACCGCATCATCACAAGCTCTCGAATCCAAGTGGGTATCATAACAAAAAAAAGACATGGTCTTTGGCGAAGTCTCAAGTGCTGTCAAGAACAACCTGCGAATCTCCTCGTCCCTTCAGGATCTCTCCTCGTACCGCCACCTCGATCTCGAAGATGGCGGCGACACCGGTGGGTCCCACTTGAAGAAACCCCATCATCCTCTTCTCCGCAGGGAAAGCCTCGGGTCTAGTTTCTCCAAGGCAAAACCGGTTCAAGGTGGTGGAAGCCCGGTTCGCAAGAACCGGAAATGGGTCAGACCGATCGCACTTGTTCTGTGTCTTGCATTGTTCATTTTTCTTATTTACACGTTTATTTATTCTCATTGGAATCGTGGGTCAGCGAAGTATTATGTTGTGCTTGATTGTGGTAGTACCGGGACTCGTGTTTATGTCTATAAGGCTGAAATTGAACACAAGGATGATACCACTCTTCCAATAGTTATCAAATCAATGAGGGATGGTTTGAATAAGAAGCGTGGTTCTCAAACCGGGCGTGCTTATGATAGAATGGAAACTGAACCGGGTCTTGATAAGTTGGTTCACAATGTTTCTGGTTTGAAAGCTGCACTGAAACCACTTGTTAAATGGGCAAAGAAGCAGATACCTGAAGATTCTCATAAGGGTACTTCACTTTTCCTTTATGCTACTGCTGGTGTTAGGAGGCTTCCCATTGCTGACTCTAAATGGTTGTTGGATAATGCTTTGAAGGTACTTAAGGGTTCTCCTTTTGTGTGTAGAAAGGATTGGGTTAAGGCTATTAGTGGAACAGAAGAAGCTTACTTTGGATGGATTGCACTTAATTATCATAGTGGTATCTTGGGTGTTAAACCGAGGAAAGCAACTTATGGTGCACTTGACTTGGGTGGTTCGTCGTTACAAGTTACATTTGAGGGTGATCAACAGCTGAATAGTGAGACTAGCTTGTATGTTAGGATTGGATCAGTGAATCATCATCTCACTGCGTATTCTCTAGCTGGCTATGGTCTCAATGAGGCTTTTGACAAATCCGTGGCGCGGCTTTTTAAGGAGAAGTTTGGTTCCACTAATGTGGATCTAGTTGGTGGAAATGTTGAACTTAAACATCCTTGCTTACAATCTGGGTATAAGAATCAATATACCTGCTCTCATTGTTCTTCCAGTAACCAAGAAAGTGAAAGTCCTAGAATTGATGGGAATGTGTTGGGTAAAAAAGGAAAATCAACAATTCCGGTGTTGCTTACTGGTGCTCCGAATTGGCAACAATGCAGTGCACTTGCGAAAGTTGCTGTGAATTTGTCTGAATGGTCTGATCTCAGTCCGGGACTTGATTGTGAAGTGCATCCTTGTGCTTTGCTTGATAATCTTCCTCGACCGTTAGGCCACTTTTATGTGATTTCTGGATTTTTTGTAGTGTATCGGTTTTTTAACCTAACTTCCGAAGCCACACTTGATGATGTGCTGGAAAAGGGTAGGGATTTCTGTGAGAAAAAATGGGAAGTTGCTAAAAAAAGTGTTTCTCCTCAGCCCTTTATTGAGCAATACTGCTTTAGGGCGCCTTATATTACGTCACTGCTGAGGGAAGGTTTGCACATTACTGATGGCCAGATAACTGTTGGCTCTGGAAGTATCACTTGGACACTTGGGGTAGCCTTGTTGGAAGCTGGGAAGGCATATTCAGCTAGATTTGGGCTCCCTGATTTTGACTTGCTTCAGATGAAGATAAATCCTCTTATTCTTATTCCCATTTTGTTACTTTCTGTCATTCTTCTATTCTGTGCTTTATCATGTGTTGTCAATTGGATGCCGAGATTTTTCCGGAGGCAATATCTTCCTCTTTTCAGGCATAATAATGTGTCCGGTGCATCTGTTCTTAATATCCCATCTCCTTTCCGGTTCCAGCGATGGAGTCCAATCATTTCTGGTAAGCTGTTCTATAACTCAATAATTTAACGTCTGAACTTACCACAATTAAAAAACAAAAAATGAATCAATAGTATTCTTTCTTGTCAGGGTTATGCATTCCATTTTCACAGCTGATGATTTATAATGTAATGAATTTGCTGCAACTTGAACATTTGTGAATATTTTCTAATTATTTATTGTCAATGTCATGTATTCATTTAGAAACAATTTGTGAATTATAATTCTACTGCTGCATTGGACCTAGGATGATGGGGAAAATGATCTCTATCAAGTTTTCTCAATTGGATTCTTGATTTGATTATCTTATGTATAATATTTATTGGGAGATTGAACTATGGAGATTATCTATTTTCAAGAATAGATGCTTGTGTGAAGTCTTCTTTCTTTTCAAATGAACTAGAGTGATGCAAATCCATTTTATGTACCTTAATGCTCCAGTATGTGAAGTGAAATTATCTTCTTAGATAATGTCTTGATTCCTTCTTTGGGAAAACCAATGTCATAGCCTTACTGGAATATATATTATTTTCTTTATTAGCTACAGAAGGAAGATGATATCATCATAAGGACTGAAGTCAATCAAGTTTTCTTTTTGGTCCAAATTTGTAAAAGAATCCTAATTTATATATCAATAAGTTTAGAGTTTTTCCAAAGAATTGCTGATTCATTTCTGTCTAGTAAAGTAACCTGAGCTGCTTTTGTGACACATTCAGAATTGGCTTAGAATCATGCTTATTGCATCGTGCATGCATGCATCATTTTGCACTGATAAAGTATGATCATTTTCTGTTTAAATGTATTTTTAGTTTGTTTTATATTGTTTTCACTATGATGCTTTACTGGTTTACTAGCCATTTACATATAAAATTTGTGGCTTGGGTTTCCCTGAAAAGAACCTAGTGTAATTAGAATGGTTTAAGCAATAACTTCATGGGTTACAATAATTATTCATCCATCCCACACGACCTCCTGAACTTGAACGGCATTGTTTTATGGTTATTAAATGGGAAGAGCAATGTCAGAGCCTTCCTGGATTGATACAGGCAAATATATATATATATATATATATATATATATATATATATATATGAGGTGGGATCCTTTGACACCAGTGTCAAATTAAATTTGACATCTCATCTGAGAGCCGTTAGATCAAAAAAGATCAACGGCTCTGATTTGTAAGCATGTGACACCATTGATCTTTTTTTATCTAACGGCTATCAGATGAGGTGTCAAATTTCAAATTTGACACTGGTGTCAAAGGATCCTACCTCTATATATATATATGGAAAAAAACATTTTCTAGAGCCACTTTAGATAAGGTTATCTACAGCTACCCCAAAACTACGTTGTTTTGATTAATGAAGGGTGTTCATGTAATTTTAAGTGAATTAGTGAAGGGTGTTTCAGTAAAATGCATATGATAAAAAAATAAACAAAATTACGGAAACACCCTTCATTAATTCACCTAAAATTACATAAACACCCTTTATTAATCAAAACGACGTAGTTTTTGGGGTAGCTGTAGATAACCTTATCTAAAGTGGCTGTAGAGATGTTTACCCCTATATATATATATATATATATATATATATATATATAATATGAGGGAGGATATTCTTACTACCAATTTGTTCTACTACCAATTGACTACCTATCTAATCACCATTGAATCAAAGAGAGAGAATGTTAAAAAGTTTTTGAAAAAAGAGAAAATGTTGATCCAATGGTGATTAGATAGGTAGTAAGTTAGTAGTAGAAAATTTTGGTAGTAAGAATATCCCTCCTCTATATATATTAGTTACAGAAAGAAGACGATATTATTATAAGGACTGAAATCAATCAAGTTTTCTTCTTGTTTCAAATTTTAAACCTATCCCAATATATAATTTAAATTTTTTCAGAAGAACTGCTCCTTCATTTCTGCTAGTAAAGGAACCTGAGCTGGTTTTGTCTATTGCATATTTAGAGTCCCCTCACTTTAGTTCTGGTCAAATGCCAAATATTCTTTTTCTTTTTCCGTTGGATTTACAACATATCCAAAACTATGGATAATTATAAGGCTAGAACATGAATCTGATATGATTGCCCATCACAAATTTAATATTCTAACAATTTGTATGGTATAGAGTTCATGTTTAGAGTGGATCTATGGCAGATGGGCTTTGAACTGACACACTGAGCAATGCTATTGATTCAAACATTGTAATTTATACTACTATGTCTATTTGTATTTTATGCTCATAATGTAACATCTGCAGCTGTTACAACTTACAAATGTGCATCATGTACTTTTACAGTGTTGACATAAAATATCCTAATGTAGACATGTACTATGCTTGGTTTCAGTTTACTTATAGAATATAGGTGGGTTGTTGCTTTTGGATAGTTTAAATGTCTTTGTGCAATCTGTGTATAGTGTTAATATATCTCTAGTACTGTGCTTTGAAGCCAATGTACCTATGGTATTGTTGGTGATGCAAGAATAAAAACGCCACTCAGCCCTACAATTACAGGTTCACAAGATAGACCATTTAGCCTGGGGTATGGTCTTGGTGATGACAGTGGCAGCATCCAGCTGATGGAATCTTCCTTTAACCCATCAGCTAGTGGTGTCTCGCATAGTTATTCCTCAAGCAATTTAGGGCAGATGCAGTTTGATGGCAGTAACATAGGGACCTTCTGGTCGCCCCACAGAAGTCAGATGCGTCTGCAGAGTAGGAGATCACAATCTCGAGAAGACCTGAGTTCCTCAGTGGCTGAGGCACACCTGGTGTAGGTTTAGTGCATCATCTTCTGAAAACTTCGGTATGATTACACTAATATCTTCTTGAAAGTTGCATTTTTTTTAGACAAACCATTTTTCCGTTTAGTTTTGCTTTTTCAATTCTTCATAGGTATTCTTTTCTGTAACATAAGAATAGTTATAGGTAAATAATAGTAAAGCACATGCTTCCTCTTTTTGTTGATTGTTCTTTCTATATTTTTTGAAGTTATTAGTAGAAGTTCCTTAACCATACTAAGCAAGATTTCCGCACATCTCTCCTATGTGTGTAATTTTGGACTACTAAGGAGAAAAAATTTTGGGCATTGCTTGAACGTCTTGTCATTATACTGTAATCAGTAAGTAATGATACTTGTTGATGAAAGGATATGTCAAGAGTTCCTTCTATACATTATTTTTCTCTAATTCCTCACTGCAAATTATAAAGGGATTTATTATACATGTCCCAGCATTCAAGTTTTTGTCATGGAGATGAGCGTGGGGGCTAAACAAGAGCTGGCGAGATCTTTTAATTCCAAATTAATTTGCTTCTTCTGGATCTCATTTCTAAACACAAGAAGCCAAGCACAAACAAGCACCCTTGTTCTGTCATTTACCACTCTCCCTTAGTGGCTACTGATGTCTCCATGTTCTGCCTCTACTGTACAGTTTTGGGGTGACCATAAGCCTTCAGATGTTATATAATGAAGCATCAAAGTATCCCAAGCTGATATCAATTAATTTGTCACTGTTTTTATACCAATTTTTGGACTAATAAACCGCCATTATTATAGAGAATCTCCCCTTGTTTTCATTGCTGACTGATGGCTGAGAAAAACACTTGGAAAAGATAAACCACTTGGAGAAGTTGTATTATAGTACATAAAGAACCTTGGGATACACCACCCCAAAAGCTAGCTCAAAGGGTGGGAGTGCCCAATGCCTTACTTATAAACTCCATATTAGTTGGTCATACAATTAATGTGAGACAATATATCTCAACACGCCCCCTCACACGAAAGCCCATTGGGCTTGAAGAGTGGATAATGCAACAGGTCCAACCTACCTGTGCTAAGAGAGTCCACAAGAAAAAGTGGGGGACGGCGAGGCTCTGATACTATGTAAAGAATCTTGGGATGCACCACCCAAAAGCTAGCTCAAAGGGTGAGAGTGCCCAAGGTCTTATAAACTCCACATTAGTTGCTCATACAACCAATGTGAGACAATATATCTCAACATAGTACAATGCTCACATCTTATACGTCAATTAAGTTATTAAATTTAGTTTGCAACTTGCAAGCAACTGCTTTTTAAAGACTAAGTGCAACTTTCCTTCTGAAGTAAAGTGTTTCTGAATATTTATATAGCAAACAGCATTTCCATTACGTTTAGTATTATTTTTAGATGGATTATCCGAAAATAAAGGGTATTGCTTTGGATGCAAGTACATGTTCTCTATGAATGTATTTGGAATTGTTTTACGTTTTGGCAAGTATTTATTAATCTTAAGAGTGTAAAACTGGTCATGAATAAAATTAAAACACGGGAAGGTCAAGAATGCTCTGCACGAATCTATCGTGACTTACTGACTCTCAGAAAAAGAGGGACACGGAAATTTTACTTGTTTATATGTGTTTCCTGAACTGGTTTAGATGCAGCTTTTGGTCTTCTTTTGTGGTAATTTGATAGATGTTGAAAGTGATTCCTTCCGTGTGCTAGAGGTGATATTGTATCTGCAAAAACACCAAATAATGCGGAGAGATCAGAGATCATGGAGATAATGCAGTTATTCATAGGAGATTCCCATGACGCGTGGGGCAGTATATATTGGAAATGAGTCAACATCATTAGAGCATAAATAACTAAATAAAAGCAGTATAGTATCACAGTATAAGTTTTTTTATAATAACTATATAAGTGAATATTAAAGACAAAATGATATTTATATTTAGCATTTAGTTTTTTGTCATTTTAAATGTATAAAAGACAGAAATAAGAAGAATATAAAATATTATAGCAATAAAAATATGGGAAAGTTATACTTACAATCTTTCTTTTTTTTTTACAACCATATTTTAATCCTATTGATTTCCGCCAATCAACGGTTATGATTTTTGTAAATTAAATTCATTAATTAATTATCAATTCACAATAAATGATAATCGTTGATTGACGGAAATCAACGGTGTTAAGATATGGTTGTAAGAGATCGGAAAATAAAGTTGTAACTTGTAAGTATAATTTTTCTCGTAAAAATATTTGTAGATTTTGTAGGTCTTGCCGCACAAGATAATTTTTATTAGTTCTAACTATTTGGGAGTTCTTATTTTTAATTATTTTTTTTTATAAATAGAAGTTTAGTTAAACATAATTTTACAAAAATTCTTATCATAAAAAAATTATAATGAAGAAAAAAAGAAAAAGTTAAAAGCTCTAAGAAGAAGTTTTTTTTTTTTTTTATAAAGAGAAGAAGTTACTTTTAAGATGTATGTTAACTTTTTACCCTTTTAAATTTTTATTTATAAATTTTGTCATATTCCTTAATAATTTACCCTAATAACCTGGAAAGCACGGACACATTATTTGGAGTGAAAAATATGGTTGGACACCAACTCACGGTCACTTTTTGGGAGACGTGGGTCAATGTTCTGACACGTGTTTCTAATATACAGTCAACGCTTTGACATGCGGTCAACGATATATAAACTTTAATTTTGAAACTGATATCAAAGGATCCTATCTTTTATATATATATATATATATAAACTTCGCATGTAACAAATAATTTTATCTCTTGTAGAAACATAATGACAAAGAAAAAATAATAATAAAAATAAAAATGCATGCCCATCATAATCATTAATCAGCAACCTTATCAACATAAGCAACAAATGAGTTTCAAAAGTCCCCACATAGTCATTGTGTCGAACAGATGACAAGCACTCTCGAACAGACCATATGGATGAAAAATGTGGAATGAAATTGAGACAACAAATTAAATATCCAACAACTCCCGAACTAGGGAGTAAAGTATAAAGACTCTTGTAATAGTGATCCTTGTGTAATGAAAATGGAAAGCAACGATTTTCATGTGCGGATGAGTATCTCGAAAAGTAAATGAGATGAGAGGGAGAGTTTGAGACATAGGGATGCGGTGGAAGAGGATGCAGAGAGGTTCGGCAATAGAAGCAACAGTTTCGACGGAAGAGGGAGATGCAGACGCAGCCGCAACACCAACATGGTGAATGGTCACAGAGATGAATAGAAGGAGCAGAAAGGAATCAGAGCGCAGAGTGCTGGCTGCGCTCCTGTGACTGTAACTAATAAGCTATTAGATACAAATGAGATTTAAAATAATTAAGGTAAGAGTCAGTGTGTAATTTTATGAGATTGGATATTGTTAATATCGAATAATGTTATTATATTATTGATTTCCGTTAACAATGAATGATAATCATTAATTCAGAAAATTAACGGTTAAGATACGGTAGTAATATATTTAGTAGTAACACTAATCTATTCTTAATTTTATATTAAAAAATTGATATACTTCTAAACTAGCCTTCATACTCATAAATATTTAAGAAATTGTTAAGTTGAAGTGAGCTAAAGGAAAAAGTATATATCATTTTAAAGGATATAAAGTTACGTTATTTTAAGTGAGAGAAAAATATGGATAAAGGAGAAGAGAGTGGAACCAAAAAATATAAAGGTGTGGGTTCCACCTCTTTGTGAGAGTGAAATGACATAAATTATGTCATTTAAAAGGACAAATATTTTTCCCATTTTTAAAATAAGTAAATAAGTATATATTTTTTCTTAAATTTTTAGTGAATAATAATTATCATGCACTTTAAATTGAATTAATAATAAATATTAAATTATTTACTTATTTTAAAGACAAGTTTGTTTTTATAAAAATATTATTATAAAAATATTATTTACTCATTTAATAATGTAGAAGATATTATAAAAATATGTTAAATTACAATCCATTATTATGTTTCCCTAAAAATTAATATTATATATTCTCAAGGGTGGTATAGTGCATAAGCGGATTCTGCACAATAAGCATATTAATAGGGTTTTAAGTTGTGGTTCGATTCTTAGGCGAAGTAACTTGAAATTAGTGACAAAAATCTTTACACTTTACGTCATGAAAGGAATTCTGGTAACACCCCTAGGAAAAAAAAATCATATTGTGTTATTATTTTCATTATTTATGACCATCCACAATAAAGAAGGAACAACATTTAGTTTTATCCATAAATAAGCTAGGATAAGTGATATATGCAAAAGGAATCATCAAAACATCAAGAAAAACGCAAGCAAAGTGAAAAAAAAAAAAAAAAAGAGTAAGAAGCTACAAATCTAATTGCGTAATTCAAATTCTAAATTATCTTATAATTATATCTATTATTATTAATTTGGTTTTAGATTTATAGAAGAGGTAATTATAAGAAAAGAGATACATTGATTCAATTTAATCTAAGAATTCAATTTATAGTGTAATATTTTGAAGATATATCAACCTACACAAGTTTTTTGAAAAAAAAGAAAAACCAAAGGCTCCACATGCATTAAAAAGTTAAGACAAACTTTTGTGCTGAGTTTTTTTTTTTTTTCCAAATTCTTGCGTTTTGATAATGAAAATAATGAAACACGGACAGTTCATCTATGCCTCACTATTAGAAAAAACTCTATTGTCGACGGAATTTATCAATGGAATTTATTCCGTCAAAAAAAAAAAAATAACGGGATTTTGACGGAAATTAAATTCCGTTAGAAATATAGACGGAAAAATTTTCCATTGAAGTTAGAGATAGAAATTTTCGACAAGAATAAAATATCGTCAAATCTAATTCTGTTGAAATTTTTTGATATAATTTGTTTTAATTAAAATTTATCAACGGACATCAAATTCCGTTGAAAATTGCAATTGGATTTTTTCCGTTGAAAATTAAAATGGAATTGTTTCCGTTGAAAATTCAAACGGAATTGTTTCCGTCGAAATCTGAAACGGATTTTTTCCGTTGAAAATTTCAACAGAAACTTTCTTCCGTTGATAATTTTGACTCAATTATTCACCTAAGTCTTACTACTTAAGTAATCACAAGCCTTATGAAAAATCGTAAATTTCTGTTATGCAAGATTTCTGTCTTTTATAATTGTTTATGGTGTTATACATACATATGAAACATTCACATGAGAATTGTAAGAACCCGCACCGCTAATTAAGGAGATTAATTAAATAAATGTGATAATTAGGAAATAATTACATAATTGACCCTAATAATTATTATGAGGCTCTAATAATTATAGTAAGTGAGTAATAATGCTGAAAGTCGCTTTTCGGGTGAAAAGCGCAGATACCGATTCTGCTACCCAGTATAAATGCGTACCGTGAAGTATCCCGGAAAATTATAGTAATTGCATGATAATTACTAGAATAATATGTAGGACTTGTAAAACGAGTTTCAAGTCAAAATAATGAGAACTGGTGCCAGAACTGATACTGGTATGGAAAAGCGCGTACCGAAAAGGTGCTCCGAAAAATAAAATAAAAATATGAAAAATCTTAGAAAAATGGGTAGGTTAAGATTCCAAAGTTTGGGATTAAAATGTTTTGCGTAGCTATTAAAGTTAATACTGCGCGTTTACGGGTTAAGTGACAATATATTTGGAGGCACAAGTTTCTAGGTCAAAAACTTGACATTCTCTACGTGAGAATTTGCTGAGTGTGAGCTGCCACCTTCTTCCTCTAGCCTCCCTTGCTTGAAAATGTGCCAAGTGTTCACCTTTCTGTCATATTTCTCCATAAGACACTTGGTTGAGTGTGGGTTAGCATTGTGAAGGAGAGGAGTGTTCCATTTCTAGTTGGAGGTGTTGTTCTTAGGTGTTTTCTAGGCTGACTTCACTGTTTGTGAAGAATGGGCCATTTTTCCTAGCTTGTGCTGCTACAAGGAGCTACCTTTGGCTAGTTTGACCTTTGTGGTGTGCCATTTTCGTGCACTGTGTGTGTGGTCAGATTTGAGAGCTGGTTGGGAGCTCCAAGAGCATCATTGCTTCTGTTTTGTGAGCTTTGGTAAGTCCCCTCACCTAATCATGAGTTTTAATGGCTTAAAGATGATGTCTTTGCATGTTAATGGTTTGAATGAAGTAACCAACACCTAAGTGAACTTGTATATGCTTAAAAATGGATCCTTGGACGTATATAAGTGTTAAAAGTTGGACCTTTGGTGGATATCTTCACGAAATGTAGAAACTGTATTCTGTCATGAAATATCGGGATATGTGGTCGAGAAATATTCGGATATTGATATCCGGATATGGTATCCGGATCTTGATATCCGGATATGGGTTTTGGATATCCGGATATGCCCCCGACATATATCCGAATATTCTGGGATTTCGTAGAACAGCGAGGTATTGTTCATACAAAGATGATGTTGGGGTTTATGAACCCTAGTTTGATGAAGTGGTACTTCTAGAATTAATTATCTAAGTCAGAACCTAAGGGGTTAAGGGCTTATGGCTTTGTGGGAAGCCTTAAGATGTAAAACGTAAAAGGAAAACGTAGTCTTTATGTTTATGCTTTGAGCTTTGAATATTGACATGATTTTCGGTCCAAAACAGATTGTGATCTGCTATGTTGGACTTAAGCTGTTTGGACTATTGGCTTGGATTGATTGCTTGCAAGGTAAGCTTTCGTGTCCTCGGTTTAGCCATGTTGTGGTTCCACCATGTCCCCTAGGGTATGGTTATATGCATGTTGTGTTACATGCTTTTGATATTTTGGAAATGCTGTTGAGCTTTTATATGCAATGTGCTTTTATGATATGCATGTGGGTCCACCTATACGGTAAGCCTGAGTATGTGACGCATACAACATGGTGAGGCTGTGGGTGAGGTGCAAGCGATGTTCCTTGTACTACTATGTGGATAATAGACGTATTCCTGCATTTCTCTGACCAATAGAATAGTGATAACACACATGGCATGAATATCTGTTGCACTGCATACTTTTGGAACTTATATTGAAAATTATTGCTTTTGAACTTTTATTGCACATGTAAGTGAGCTTGGGGTGGAAGATCATTGAGGATCCCTTGTCTTACTGAGATTTCTTGTTTAGATATCTCACCCCACGTTTGGGGACACTTATTTCAGGTTCAGGGAACCCAGGGGTTGAGACTCCTAGTGGCAGGAGGACAGAGCTTAGTTGATGCATGTTTATGCTGCTTATACTGATATGTTGTTATGATTGGATCCTGGATCCTGTTTACTATTTTCGGCTTTTAGCTTATTATTATGATATTGTCTATTGAGGCTTGTTGGGCATCTGTGGCCTTATTTGGTGAGCATGGGGTTTGTCCATCCCACATAGACTTGTTTATGTCTTGTTTTATTTAAAGTTGTAATAATGTATCAGGATTATTGTCTGGACTACGTGTTGTAGATCTGTGACCTTAGATACTCACTTATCTATGTAATATCTTGCAATTTACATACAGGCGATATTTTATGAAATTGATTAATTAATCAACTTGGCTAAGGTTAATGACGTCATAATTGAAAAGAAAAATATATTCCGCAAAATTTTAATTAAGTGTGGCTTAATACGTTAGTGTGTTAACAAACTGGGTTAACACGGGGTGTTACAAGAATGCAAGTAGTGACTATCCACAACTAGAAGTGTTGAAGAAGCGGGTGAAGTTATGACTATACAAAAATGATTCTCATATGCACTCACATGATAATGGAACTGAAAATATGTTACTAACAAATCTTTACAATCTTTATTGAAATAAGTTTCAAACACAAGAGAAGTACTCAGGCCTTGACAGACTTGATCGCGTAAATGGCACACACGCCAAAGCCCGATGAGGGACAAGACCTCCTAAGCGCAGACTTGCTGAAAAGCTCTCAATAGTAAACTTAAACAATACAAAAAATGCAAACAACGAAAATAAAGGCAACATGAGTAATATGCAATTATCAGCATATATAATCGTGATCTGAGTAGAATGAAGCAGCAACAAACGCAATTGTCCCAGACTTGTGTTTGGGTGGGTGTGCTTGCATGATTATTTACTTTGATCATTTTATGTGGGTGCAAAGTGTATTCCTAAATAACTCATAAGAGACAATGACATATTAGTATTGAACATTTCAACAGATTTTTTTTTCCGTCGAAAATTGCAACAAAGTTTTTTTCCGTTGAAAATTGCAACGAAATTTTTTTTCGTTGAAAATTGTAACGGAATTTTTTTCGTTGAAAATTCAAACGGAATTTTTTTCCGTCCAAACTTTCAACGGGATATTTTCCGTCGAAAATTGCAACGGAGTTTTTTTTTCCGTTGATAATTTTGACTGAATTTTTCTCCCAAAACAATTCCCGCTTCTGTTTTTGTAAAAAATTTATTTCCCTCCTAAAATTTGTACACTGCCTTCTTTCCCATTTTAAATCATCTTATCTTTTTTCCCAAATTCCTAATTTATTCTTATCATAATATCAAATCCTACGTCAAGACAAAACATCTATCTCGTTTCACTTTCTATATCTTCCATTTTTTCCTTCATACTGCATATCTTTAATCCCCTTCATCACAGCCATCAACCCCAAAACCATCTCAATCCCCCCACCCCAACATCCAGTCACCATCTTCTTCAAGACATCCATCACCCCCACCTTAATCACCGATTTCGCCAAGAAGCTCTCCCATTAGATCTGGCATCGTCGCCGTCTGAGTTGGCTGTGGCCATGGTCAGGAAGCCAATGGTGAACTAGAGCGACAACTCTACTGCAGAAGGATGGAGCTTTTATGAAAATAACCTATATTTATTCGAATCTTTGGAATTTAAATTTTTTAATCTTATTCATCTATCGGTTCGATCTCCTTGCAGGTTCCGATCGGTTCTGATCTCCTTGCATGTTGCGAGAAAAGACTGGTTCTGATCTCCGTGCGTGCAGGTTCTTCATTCATCTGCCAAGCTCTTCCTCAATCAATCGCTATCATTTCTTCTTTCTCCATCGGAGGTGTTATGAGACGCCTTCTTTGTTGCCTTATGAGGATGTGGTTAATCTACCACCTGCCACGCATAAGGAAAAACATCTGTCGCAGTAGAACCAGTGCAATGTCGCCAGTGTTATAAGAATTCGACTTCAAGGGGCTTAGGAGGGAGCATATCTGAGAAATGAAGGAAGGGTGTTATGGTCATTTCGTGGTTTACATAATGTGAAGAAGATGAAGACTATTGTATTTTTTAATAATATTTTAGCAAGAATCCCATTCTTTGGTTGTGGTGGGATTTTAAGAATATTTTAATAATATTTGTTTTAATATTATAGTGGATGGCGATGGCATGTAGTCTGCAAGTGTGAAAAGTAATATTATATATGTACACTAATTATAACAATATATATTTTTTGGAGCATCTGCGTAGTAGAATTTAATTGCATTCATGGGTTTTTTTTTATTATGGTCAACTTTGCTAACTATTTACAAATTAGTTTGGATATGGATCAGGATATACCAAATATAAACTTTTACTAATTCAAGCATTCTCAATATGTTATAGAAGTTTAGAACCATAAAAAAAGTATTTGTTGAATTAAAATTTATATGAAAAATATAATTTTTAAAAAATTAATTCAATTATTTTTGGTAAAATTTAATTAGAACTTTGAGATTGTTTACAAAAGTTTTCAACGGAAAATAAATTCCGTTGAAAATTAAAATCAATTTTTTTGACTGAATTTTAGTTAAATTCTTTTGCATTTTGAGACGGAATTTTTCGACGAAAATTTATTCCGTTGAAATTTTTGACGGAATTCATTAAATAAATAGTATTTTATAGTTATTATTTTTCGACAGAATTATTAAATTTTCTACGGAAATTATTCCGTTGAAATTTTCCGACAGAAATTATTCAGTCGAAAATTTTCAACAGAATTTTTAATTTTGTCGAAAAATATGTTATCAACAAAGAGAAATTCAACGAATTCATTTCCGTCGATAATTCCGTTGAAAAGTTTATTTTCGACGGAATGTTCATTTTCAACGGAATTTTTCCGTAAAAAAAAGAGACTTTTTTAGTAGTGCATGTGCTTATGTTTGATTTTTTTTTTATTATTTTGTGTAAGCTTTGGCTAGGCTCTTGTATACTCGTTTTAGGATTTCATTCCCCAAATTGAAGAGACAATTATTCTTTTATTTAAACAACAATAAGTTCTCGTGAAAAAGTCTGAACTAGAAAGAAATTAGAAGAAGTGATTTTATCAAAAAGAAATATAAGAGGTTTGAGAAGATTAACCAATTCCCAAAAACTATCTATTCATCTCTTGAATTTAGGTTTAAGATGTTCTTATTAATTGTATTCATTATCCTGATAATCATACTTGGCTAGATATATTTTTGTTATAGGAGACGACAAAACCCTAGACATGATTATGTTTATTTCATGTAGTTATTGTTTATAACACCTCGCAATTCTAAATTAAGTAATTAAAGTATTAAGTGAGTAATCAAGTGATGGATTAGTGAAAGTCCCAAAGGATAGGCCAAAATACAAAGAAAGGGCAAAATGGTAATTAGCCAACACGCAACCCTAGGAAGAAAAAAATTGAGTAGAAGGTCTTAGATGATAAAAATAAGCCTGGAAATGGATTTAGAATGAAAAATTGAGTGGATAGGCAAGTTTCAGAAAAATCAGTGAATAGTGTTTTTCGCGGGTAAAAATACAGCAGTAAGATTGCACCGTAAAACGTGCCAGTAGAATTTTGAGCTCTAGGTTTCAAATATGATTTATAAATGGTTTATAGAATTAGGAAATATGGTTTCTGGAAATATTCGGTGTAATTAAGTCAGTTTGGAGAAGCGTGCCAATAGCGCGCGCAATAGCGTAAAACAGTGTTTTCTCCGAATGACCGGAAAACTACGGATTCATCTGATCAAGTATAATTAAAGGACATTAGTTAATGTTCAAAATTAGAATTTCTAAATAAGTTTTGAATTTACGGACGTTTAGTGAAATCGGAGAGAAATTCGGATGAGTGTTAAATCGCGTGGGATCCGTTCCCACTTAAATCACTTAAAGTACCTAAAAACTACTATTCATCACCACCTTCCTCACTTTCTCTCTTCCTCCATGCGCAAGAAACACAGCCCTCACCCCTTCTTGAGCAAAAATTTCCTTTGGCCATTTCTCCACCGAATTCAACGATTCTTATCTTGAATCTTGATGGAAAACACCTTCTGAACCCATTGGTACCACTTTTAAGCCTTGAAATCGCGTGTGGGAGGAGATCTTGCCCAATTACAGTTTCAGTTTTTGAGAATATTTGGTGTTCATGAAGCTTTTTCATGCTCCAATGGTGGAGTATGCTTAGGAGGAGCCATATACCGTGCATTTGGGTGAGTTATTTCAACATTTCATTGGTTAATTTTTGAGTTTTGATTCTTGACCCTAAAGAGGGATTTTGTGATATGTTGTGTTAGAGAGCTCAGATGGAAAATGTCTATTAGATGATAATGCCTTAGAATGATGTGTTAATGCTAGAAATGCAATGAAAATTTTAAGTGAAAAAGTGTGATTTTTAACTTAGGAAAATTTGAGGTCATTAATTGGATTTTTGAAATTTTGTGTTGAGGTGTTGTATGGTGAATTGTAGTGTGATTATATGATGATATGAAGTGATTGTGTGAGGTGTGGATCATAGGGGTTGATTGAAAAATCCTTGGTTTGGCTATGTGAGCATTCAGCCATTTTAGGCAAAAATGAGGAGATGTTGTTTTGGAAAATGTTAGTGATGTGTTGTGTGTTGAAAAAGTAATTAGAAGGGTTGTGTGGTGATTGGCATGTGGAAGGATCAATACAAAAATAATAAGTAGTGAAATTGGCCTAATGTGCCTAAAGTGAAATATTTCGCAAACCGTTGCGTAAAATTCATAAAACAGAAAAACGGCGATTGAATTAGCCTTTTAGTAACCTAATGAAGTGTAATAAAATGAGAAAGAAAATTTAGAAAAATAAAACCTAAATTAACACTATATGTGCCGAACCCTCCAAGTGGTGGGGAGAAAATTGACGTTTTCGCGTTTTGACGTAATTTGACTGAAACTGACGGCTATACATGGTTGTATAGGTTGCCGTACGTGGATTTAAAACTGGAACAGTGAAACAGTGGATTGCCCTTGGTCCTGGACCAAGTGGATTGAGGTAAGTGATTTGATTTACACATGTTATTGTCAAATTCAAGTGTGGTTTAAAGTTCTAAGTGTGTGGAATTGACCTCTATGTAGGCATTCCTTGTGTACCAATCTGTGAGTTAAGCTGCTGCGGAGCTTAGTGGAAAAGTATAAGGTATCCTCTTGGTACTGGGGCTTGTTCCCCTTTTGTGTTCCACCTTGCTAGTTAATGGCAACGGTAGGAAGTGTGTATGAGTAGTGTAGAACAACATGAGCATGCATATGCATTATCACAGTGGGTACTTATGTACCAGATCTCTGGCCAGTAGATATTTTAGCCTTCGGGCAAGTTTCCGGACTGCCACTGGATAGGTCTCCGAGAGGGAGTTCCAGTTGACACAGGGTCGTGGTGTGTTATCCGGATAGGAGCACACTAGGTAGTCTCGGGTGTATATGGTTGGAAGGGGTACCTTGGTGGGTTGTTCTCTGAACACGCCAGGGGTAGTACCCATAGGCATATAGCCGAGGACATGGCGTGGTATTGGTAGCTACCATTCCCACATGTCGTAGTTGTTACTGATATTACCCCCTTTCTCTAAATCCCTTGCTTTATCCCATTTTATAACAGTGATGTTGTTTTATATTATTGATATACATCGAAGTGAACCATTGGGCGGAGTTTTCTCCAGAACCTCTTGGTTACTAAGATATATCTGTATATCTCACCCTGTCTCGGGGCATTTATTTCAGGAGGTTGCAGTGGCACAGAAGTGGCGGGCAAGAGGCCCATAGGAAGATCATGTATATTTTGCTTAAGTGTATCATATTTATCATTCTAAGTTTATGTTGAAAGATGTAAGTGAAAGGCATGAATTGTAATATGTGATATGTAATTGAGAAGTATAGTGGCATAATGATATTAGATTTATGGTTTATGTTATGTTGAAAAATTGCATGTAAGTGGACTTTTGTGATTGAAATGAGTTAAAGATTTAAAGTGAACTATTTATGTTTTAAGTATAAATTGGATTGGGTTGTAAGTGCCCCAAGGCCTTGTTGGTCCTTGTGTGTGCCACCCATTGGATTATTGCTGGATTTCAGGTACAATTGTAGTGTTAAACAGCTTATGCAAATTTGGAGATTTTAGGAAATACAAAGGAAACTCTGGTGAATTTTCTGTAGAATTGGCAGTTTTTGGGTGAACTTCGGGAGAGTATATCCCTCTCCATAGTGGTCCGATTGGGACATGCCATACGCCATTTTGAAGCTTAAGATATCCCCTACGTTGTATCAAAATCTTAGAGTTTTTTGTGTTGTGAGTAGCCCATGGTGGCCGATTGCACACACTGCCCTGTTCTGTCCTGTACAAGGGTTCAGATCTGGGTCTGTTTTGGGAAATTAATTCCTGCTTCATTACTTGGTCAAATTAAGCATACGACATATCAAATCGAAGATTGAGGTGTCTAGTTTATGGTGTAAAAGTTTGAGAGACAGTGGTCTTGTGGTTAGATGCAGAATATTCGGTGAGTATTGGAGGTTTTGAGCTGTTTTGGAGTTGGTGGGCAATGTTGTTTGTCCAACTTCAAACGACGATAGTCGGAGCTAACGAGCTCGGAACCGAGTGTGTGATAGCTTGTCAGAAAGTTAATTGAATAAGGAAAAAAAATAACCTGAAGTCTAGGTTTGGATTTTTTTTTGTTCGTAGAAAATTAATTAGTGAATCTTGTTAAGTTTGGTAAAAACGTAAAAGTGAGGAATTGGCTAAGTGGGTTTATGGGAACCCCTTAGTGTAAAAACAGTTTAAGTAAGTCTTCCGCTAGTGTTTCAGTTACGATCACAGCTTTTAATTATTACGCATTTTACATTTTAACTGCTCGCGTAATAATCGGAAAAAGTTTATTCGCATTTTTATTAAATGAATTGCTGTGATTGTAACTGCGCTTAATATCATAATTAATGTTAACAATACCGGTGTACAACGGGCTGTTGCATTGTTTCTCTTTTGTATATTGATATTGATTGTATTGTAGACTGTAGTTTTAGTGTTTAGGTCGTCCAAAACTAAATCAAACTTTTTATATTACCATTGCTAGTTTACGTAATGGCTAACTAGAATGATGTAGTTTTTCTTAATTTCTGCTAGCAAATCATGGACAAGATAAAGAGTTCTTATTATACTTGATGTGGAATACAACCTAAGTTAAATGTTTATTCTCTTGGTGAATATTGCTTAGAATAGTCTATTATTTTTCTCTTCTTAATACTATCATAAATTAAATCTTCCAATGACAAGGGTAGTAAAACACTTAGAGCTACTACCTACAATTATTTTCAATTAGGAAACTGAAAACAATATTGAAATCCTTCATTCATAAGTAGTATGTCTTGTCATGTTTAAGATCGAGTGGTAGATCTCAATCTTTTACCAAATTTAATATTTATTCTTTATCCTGCTTAATATTACTTGCAATTTTACTTTCTCATGTTCACTTTTCAGTTATTAAGAACAAAATATTTGTTTATAGATAAATGGTGCTAAAGCCCTAAAAAAATTAAACAAATCAAATTACTCTAGTTCTCCATTCAAAGGAAGATCGGCAAAAAATGAAAGACCAAGATAAGAAATTAAATTTATGACTGAAATGAAATTTCCAACATACAATTGTTTTTTTCTCTACAAGTATGTTGGAAATTTCAGCCTGGTGCTTAGGACTGAACATTATAATCGTCTTTTGGAAGTGGTAAATGTATTTGAACCATCAACATGCTGATACTAGGAAAACAATTGCAAACAAAAACTAGCTTCAAGAAGCATTTGTTAGTCTAGGGGGCATTCCCTTTCACTCCAACAATGTAGCAGTCGTGGGGCCGTAAAACCTTTAACCCTTGACCTTAAGGAGACCTTAATATATCGAAATCACCTAATAGAATATAAGGTGAGACAAATTGCTAAGCTTCCACTAGTCATATTACCATGTATTTTCATTTTATTTTACCAAGACTTGTTAGTTTTGTTGTTGTCTTGAATGCTATAACATTATTTTAACACAAACAGAATGAAGAAATTTAAGAAAGGAGAGAGTTGGAGAAGGAATGAGAAGTAAGTGAGAAGAAATTTGAGTTTTTCCTATTTTTCATTACTAAGTCTTTCAGGCTATTAAAGAGTCACTCAATTACACTTTAGTTACAAATTGTCACGTAATTAAAATTGCTAATTAAAATGATTAAACCCATTGGACCCATATCTTTATCTAACCCAATATGAAATCCTTAAAGTGGACTGGCCTCTTAACTTTCCTCTTGCCAATTTGACCAACTGCACTTGACTATTCATCATGGTCCATTACATCACTTCCTCCTGCAGTAATAGCCTTATCCTCAAGGTTGACTTGTCCAACTTGTGCTACTTGAATTGCCACCAGCCTTTGTGTTTCATCAGCTTTTGAATTAATAGTGTGATTCATGGGTTGTTGAGAGGCATGAATCCAGCTATCAATTTTTGGTTTCAATGGTGCAACACTTGTTGGAAGTGCTATAGGCTTAGACCTCGTAGTACTTTGTGGAAAATTGGGCTCAAAGATGGATGTCTTTGATGTTGCCGATATTTGAAAAAATATCACATCTGTTGGCTTCATTAAGGAAGAGGGTTCCAGTTGTAAATCACCTTGAAGATCTTGTGGTCCACAAATTACCAACACTGGAGAATTCGTCTCGACCGTCAAACATGGGCGGGTGACATTATGGAGTTGTTCCTTGGTTTTGAGATTATTAGTTGACTTTTTTGAGTGCAGTAAAAGTGGGTTCGAAATTTTAGAAACCCGATATACTTCTTTTTTTCCGTTTGCAAGACCTTTCCTTTCTCTATTTGTTTTGCTTTCCCTCGACCTTATTTTTCTAGTTTGCGTCTTTCTCTCCTCATCTTCATTTGTTCTTGTTACTACCTTGTTTTGCTTATATGTATCAAAGCCATGCATCTTATTCCATCTTATTCTATGGCCTTCATTTGGAATATCCTTTAATGTCTGTTATGATTGGCATAGCCATTAAGTTATCGATCTTAATAGCAGCCGAAGAAGTATTCTTCGGCTCTGCCTCAAATGGCTTAAAGCTACCTATCCCTGATAACAAGATCACATATTTATCTTCCTAAGTCGAATCTTCCAAAGGTATCAAACCATTGAACTAGAACTTGTTGTACCAACAATCCCTTACGCCATATTAGACGAAAGCTATTATTGCGCATGAGGTATGAACCAAGGACGCTTCTGACAAGGTTTTTAGAAAAGGATGGACATTGAAGGTTTGGACAGGACGATGAAAGACCCGATGCGCATGATGAAAGAGATAAGGTCTTAGCAAGGAGACATAGAAGACCCGATGGATGAATGATGAAAGAGGGAGCTTCAGAGATATGCCACTGGTTCGATGCGTTCTTCCACCTCGAACGAGCCATAATATCTAAGGGAAATTTTTGTGAAGAATGATGACTGACGAGTATTTTCTTGTATGGTTGGAGGTGCATGAGCACTAGGCCTCCTAAGGTAAAAGTCCAGTCTTTTCTTTATTTATCTTCTTTATCCTTCATTACCTGTTAAGCTCTAAATAAATTTTCTTTCAATGTGCTCATGAGGGACATACAGTCACTTAACATGGAGGCAACTACTTCATTGGAAGATGTCCCCAAATAATAGGCCAGAAGATTTAGTGGTGCCCTACCTAACATTACTTCATAGGGAGTGATACCAGCCGATGAATGAAATGAAGTATTGTAACAATACTCTACCAAGCTCAAAATCTTGGACTAAGAAGATGGATGTGCGTGTGTAAAGGCATAGAGGTAATTTTCTAAACACTGATTTACTCTCTCTGTCTGCCCATTCGATTGTAGATGATAATTGGAACTGAAGTTTTGTAACTTTAATAAGGAGCGCCAAAAGTTATTGAGAAAAATAGGGACACGGTCGGACACAATGGACTCAGGCATGCCATGTAGTTTACCAACATGATCACAAAACAATTGAGCTATCTTGGTGGTAGAGTAATGCAGAGGGAGTGGGACAAAATGTTGTTGCCTTGGACAAAATGTTGCTGCCATGGCTCACTCAATGTGCAACATATAACAAGGTATGACATGCATGACATACAATATCACAACAACTGGGCACAATCCAAGAACATCCACAGCTAGATTACGTTCAAGGACCCCATCGTATAACTCCCGGAATCTTCCTGGTGCCTCTCCCATGGTTGAGACGACCCTATGACAAACCCAACTGGAACTCCTCATGAGCCCTATCCAGCGGAAGTCCCACGTTTGGATCATCCTGGTACCGCTCCCAGAGTCGGTCCCACGGCAAAACCCGACTGAAATTCCCAGCAAAATTATCCAGCGGAAGTCCAAACCAACACACATCTACTGGCCAGAGATCAAACAATTTACACACAACATGCCCCAAGCAATCACACAATCAAGCAGTAATGCATGAACATACATATTCATACAATGTTCAACAACACAAATTCCAACCACAACCTTCCACTAGGCGTGGTGGAGCACACAAGGGACTAAACCCGAGTTCCAAAGGTTTACCTCAACTCCGAGCCAATGCTCCATACGTAAGCTCAAAGCTTAATCCGCTTTCATAGAGCCCGTGAGAGGCAACCTATATGATCAACAACATGATCAACCAACCAATAATTTACACAATTCATCATCAATTAGATTCACTTAGGCCCAACGGCAGACAACCAATAATTTATCCATTTCAATTACATTACCCCTCACTACTCACCAATTCATAGTTATTCACATACACTTCAATTTTACATCATCAACCAACCATTACCTCAATAGGTCGAATTACTCAAGCCCATCAATCTAGGGGTATTCAATCCAATTCATTTCTTACATAATTCAATTTTCATAAATCTTAGGCATTATGCAAAATCCTAAGTTATGAACATTTTTCACCAATAAATTTTATTGCATTTCTAGCTCAAATACATCATTCTAAGACATAATCCTCTAATGCATATTTTCCATTTGAGCTCTCTAACTACACAAATCATCCAACACAACTTCACACAAAACCCATTTTATGATTTTCACAAAACTCCATGAAACTAGGAATACTTACAACCAATAGCTTCCTAAGGCTCCAATGGTTGAAGATCAAGTGTCCATCCAAGCCAAAACACCACCAATGCTCCCCAAAATCCTCAAATTCGCATAATGAGGTGGAAAAATGATCTCATCACACACTCACTTTCATGACTCTCTCAAGAAGGGTAATATACTCACAACCTCACTACAAACAACTTTGGTGTTAGAACTTTATCAATTTGGCGGCTCAAAGGCGTGCAAAAGGGCAAGAAAGTTTCTTGCCCTATGCTTCCATGGTGGCGCACATGAAGGAGGAAGAAGAAGAAAAAGAAAGAAAATAGGGAGAGAGAAGAGGGAGCCACGTGGGGGGAAAGGAAAAAAGTAAGTGGGTTATGTGGGAGCGGGTCCCACACGCGATTTAACTTTAATCCCTCATCCAGTTCCAATCACAAATTCACTATCTACATATTTTTCTGGTTCATGACATATTTTTATTTCCTCAAAATACTTATAAAAATTTCACTCCTATCTGTACAATTATACCACAGTATTTTTACACCGGAAAAATCACTATTCATCAAAATTTTCAAAACTTGCCTATTCACTCAATTTTTCGTCCTGAATCCATTTCCGACATTATTTTTATCATTTGAGTTCTCCTACTCCATTTTTCATACCTCGGTTTACGTTTCTGGCAAATTACCATTTTGCCCTTGGTACACATTTTGACCCCAATTTTAGGATTTTCACTAATCCTTCCCTTTTAACCCACATTATATCATATAAATTCACATTTGAATTTATGAGGTGTTATATTCACCCCATCTTTTTGGAATTTTGTCCGCAAAATCAACTATACACATATGCTAACTCAAGACACAGCCGGAGAATCTCAGTCTCCCATCCCCAAGTAGTTTCATCAGGTGTGCGGGCTTCTCACTAAATATTTACATTACAATTCTTTGGCTTTTCAGCCTCATTTCACAATGGCCCAGCATTTCAAAGGCCCAATGGGAGACTTCAAGTTCTCCACAATCCCAATATCATCCGGTGTCACCACATGTGAACAGCCGGAGCGCACATCTCAGTTGCGCACTTTCTCTGTTTTATCAAGCCAATTTCTTTTCACAAGTCGGCTACCTAACATATATAGCCCATAATTTCTCTTGGAGGGTTTGCCTACCTAGTTAATGCATCAATAACTATACCTATAAGGTCATATCACGTTCCATTCAATCTGTGCCACACAGGCAACTATCACTTTCTGACACATTATAGCCTCGATTATCCTTATCTAAGCTTTATTTCAACGGAGTATGTACTCTCGTCATCAATTTTTCTACATTTCTTATTCCACATTAAACACTGTTATGGAATCTCAACAACCCCTCAGTGAAATTCACCGAGTACTCATCTAGTTCACGCTCACTGTACTTTCCTTTTCTACGGGAATAATCCCCATTTTTGGCATTTAGCCACAAGTTATATATACACATATTTTTTTCTCATGTTCTTAACCTACAATGTGCAATTTCACCTCTGCACTTTATCTTAAACAAACACCATCTCTGTGCTCAACTTTTGAATCTAACCTTACAGGTTTACCAACTTTCACCAAAACACAATGGCGAATCACTTCCTCAAGACATTTAACTGGTACCTAATGGACCACACATTACCATAATTAAATCACATTGACCATTTCAAAGCCTTCAATCCCAACACACTCATGAATTTCTGTATATAAGATTATACTTACAATTTCGCCTAGTCATCTCAAAACTTGACACATAGTTCATCATTGGTTTCTCACATTAAAGGCAACATGCCTAAGATTTCCATACTCATGTTATCAATTCCAAGGTCACATATCATATCTCATCACTTGCAACTAAGTCCCGTCATATAGGGATTTTCTCAACCTACTTATTATGCCATATGGACTAAGTCCATCACTGTCATTACTTTCATAATTCACAATCGACTGGTATACAAGTCTCTCGAAATATTCATAGTACTACTAGCACATCCAATCATATATCTTGGTACCTAGCATGAACAACATCAACATTGTGTATTATCAACACATATTTCATCATTAAATCCAGCTATCCGTCTTTTATTTCACCAAGTACCATTCTATTTACCAACTAGTATCACACCTTCTTACTTGACTCCATCACAATTAATCCTTTATGAAAGGCCATCAGGCCACCATCTCAATATCTCGTCATCACAAGCCTTCTCAGAAGACCTTGACTCAATCCATCAGTGCTAATCAATTTCCTATTCCCTTCACATAGAGTGAGAATCCCACGATTCATTTCAAAATTTTCTTAAAACCCTAATTCGTACCACCACACTTGGTATACGCACATGCACATCTCCGAGTGCTCACATTCATAATTCAAACTACCATCTTTTGGCACCTCACATTTTTCATCCTATTTGACATATTACTGTTCACTTGCAGTTATCCAAATTCACCTCTTGCGTTCCTCACAAGATACAATCCTCTAATGCAATGAGTAAAAATATCCTTAGGTTTAACCTCTTGATCTCTTGCAGTCCTAAGGGCCCCAGGTGCAATGCCCCACCAATCAGAGAATCTGTCCTTATAATTCACGCAAGAAGAGGTAACATGCCATCGGCTGTACTAACAGTCCCTCTAACACAAGACACTTCCTCACATCATATTACTTATACAAAATAATACTAGTTTTATCTCACTTATGCACAACCCACTATGACTTCCTTGACATGGTTATTTCCTCGAACAGTCTACTCATTTAACTTGACTAGTCATTAGTCCTAGTCCATATCACAATCATCACCACATGATTCCAACATCTTTCTCATACTTCAACCCATATTTTACAATTCTTAATAGTTCCCATGCTTGGTATAGTTCTAATCCGTTGTCCATCATGACTCATAGCAACTATGCTCAACACTGTAGAAGGTCCACTTTATTAAAACAACAAAATTTGCTGCCTTGGATAATCTGTCAACCACTACCAGTACTATAGAGAACCTCGAGGGTGGAGGTAAATATGTAATAATATTCATGCTTAAGTGTGTCCATATTGTTTCTAGTATTTGCAAGGGCTGTAGCAGACTTAGGGGAGGATGATTGTGGGGTTTTATTTTTTTCCATAACTCGCAATCCTCGATATACTTCTTGACATCTTTTCTTAATCCCTTCCAGGTACAATTTTGAGAAATTCTGTGAAGAGTTGCCTAGATTCTGGAATGGCCACCTTGCACTGAATTAAGATAGACATGCAAAATGTGAGGGATAAGGAAATATTATGCTGGAATAAAGATTATGGAGCGGTGGAAAAGTATATATTATTCCTGAAACGCCAATCCGACAATATTGCTGGATCTTTTTGTAACCCCTGTATAATCATCATAGAGTAGGGATCAAATGTATACTTGGACTTTAATATATTTGTATAATTGAGGATTGGGCCAGAAATGGCCAAAAATTGGGGTGTCTGGTGTGCAGGGACCCCTTCAGGTAGCCTTGATAGGCTGTCAGCCACAATGTTGGCTTTTCCAGTCTTGTATGTAATAGTGTAATTAAACCTCGGCACCTTAGATAAAAATTGTTGCTGCTCTAGTATTTGGACAACCTCATTCATTAGGTTATGCAGACTTTTATGGTATGTGATGATGATAAAATGGAAACCCAACAGATATTGACACCATTTGCTAATAACATAAATGAACATTTCCCTGATGTAAATCGACTTTTCGTGCATAGCAGGGGATGTCTTTCGGCTATAGAAGGCTAAGGGGCGCTCATTCTACAAAATTATTGCACCAATCCCACTCTTGAAGCATATGTTTCAACAATAATCGGAAAAATTTGGTAAAGAAAGTATAGAAGCAGTAGGCAACATTTTCTTAAGGTGTTAAAAAGCAAAAGCAGCCTCTGTAGTCCAACAAAAACCCGATTTAGTTAGTAAATCAGTTAATGAGGCAACAATTGCAGCATAATGTTTAATAAATTTTCTATAATATCCAGAAATTCCCAAAAAAGCTCACACCTATGTTGGGGTAGTAGGGGTTGGGCACTCCACAATAGCCCTCAATTTTTGTTTGGATCTGGGGAAACTCCCTTCACATGAATAATATGGCCCAAGTATGGAATTTCCAACTGAGTAAAGGAACATTTTTCTTCTTTTGCAAATAGATAATGTGTTCTCAATGTATAAAGAACAACAGAGAGATGCTGCAAATGTACCTCTAGAGAAGGGGTGTACACTAAAATATCATCGAAGAAAAGGACGACAAATCTGCGTAAGAAAGCAGAGAAGACAACATTCATAGTTCTTGGAATGTTAATGGTGCATTTGAAAAGCCAAATGGCATGACGATAAATTCAAAATGGCCATGATGTGTCTGAAGAAATGCCTTATGGATGTATGTATCTTGATCTAATGATACCCAGATCTTAAATTCAATTTAGTAAAATGGTTGGCTCCACGGAGCTCGTCTAGCAACTTGTCAATAGTTGGAATGGAAAATTTATCTTGCACCGTAATGGCATTGAGGGCTCAATAGTCCACATAAAATCTCCAACTGCCATCTTTCTTTTTAACGAGCAAAACAAGAAAACTGAAGGAAGAATGGCTTGGTTGAATTATTCCTTATCTCAGCATATCAGCAACTCATTTCTCAATTTCATTTTTTTGGTAATGCGGGTAACAATAGGGCCGAACCTGCACTGGTTTGGAATCAGGCAACAGATTAATATGGTGATTATAAGCCCTATCAGGTTGCATAGAAGAAGGTACTTCAAAGACATCAGCAGATTCTTCTAACAATTGTGGCAACCTTCGAATAGATGATTGTGGTTGTTGCGTTTTATGTAATGAGTTGGATTAAGTAGTGAAACACATTAAACAAAAGGAAATGGAGTCATGGATCACCAATTTCTGTAATTGTGAAGAACTAAGTGGCTAGCATCCACCAACGCATGTCATTGTAATAACATTTATGAGCCATTATGAAAGAACGACATAGTCAGAGCAGAGTAATCTGTGACAATAAGCCAAATGTTGGCAACCATTGAACACCAAGGACCATATATGCACCCTTCAAGTCCAAAACAAAAAGTTCAATAGTGAATAAATGAGACTGAATGGCAACAGTAATGGATTTACACGAGGAAGAGCATAATAGAGAATCCTCATTTCCATGGAGAAATAGCATTTAAAGTGAGACGAAGGTAGGAAGCCACACATAGAGTAATAAAGTTGTGGGTATTACCTCTATCCACCAAAATCTGCACCTGGTGACCACTAATTGTACCTTGCACGCGAAATGAGTTAGAAGTTCGATGGCCAAATAATGCATTGAAGCTAATCTCATATAGAACTTCTTGTTCTAGGGTTTGAGGTACCTCTGTCATAGATTCAGTGGTTTGTGATGGTCCATTAATTTTCACGATGTGCTTGCATTTTTGCTGGAGATAATTGTTGGTGGGTATAGTTGTTAATGACTGATTGGGTTTGGCTGGATTTGGGGGTGGTATTATCTTTAGTTGTTGGGGCGGAATGGCTGCAACAGCTAGATGAGTTGTCCAGGTTTTCTGAGAACGAGCCTCTACAAACTTCTCCTCATATATCTTCGCAAAAGAAAATGTTGCATTAACATCCATTGGTCGGTGAACTAAAATAGCCCTTTGAATGTGTGGTTTTAATCCTGATATAAAAAGGCTCTTATGCATAATTGGAGACAAATTAGGGACTTTAATAGCAATGAATTCAAAAGTTGATTGGTATTCTACTACAGAACCAGATTGTTGCAGTTTAGCTAAAGATCCCAATGGATCCTCAAATTCTGATGGGCCAAAATGCTGGTTTAATGTTAACACAAATGATGCCCAATCTGACAAATGGCCACTACTAAATAATGCTTTGAAGCAACAACATGCAGGTATATCAAGATTACAGGACACTAAATCAAGATGTTCATGGTCAGGCACTTGATAATAACAAAAATATCTCTCTATTACAAATAGCCAATAAGCAGGGTCGCCAGATCCAAATCGAGGAAAATGCATCTTCATCGGACGTGAGTGACCATTGTCTAAACGATTGGGCCCTGCGCCCAGTATTCCTAATTGATTATATGTGGCATTAGTAGTGATTTGGTTTTTCATATTTTGAAGAAGAGCCAGGACCTCATGGATTTAAGTATTAACTTCTTCAAACCGTTGGTTCTAGGCAATTTCAAAGGTTTCCTGTCGTTGATCATTTGTCATTTCTAGGTTAGCAAATTGTTTATCATGAGCATGAACTTGATTGGTGAGATCTCGAAGCCTAGTATTTTCTGTCATGGCTCAATGAAAGCACCAGTATAACAAAAATAGAATGAAGAAGGTCAAGAGAGGAGAGAGTTCGAGAAGGAAGGAGAAATAAGAATTTTTCCTTCTTTTCATTATTGAGTCTTTCGGGCTATTAAAAAGTCTCTCAAATCTCAATTACACTTTACTTACAAACTATCACATAATTAAAATTGTTAATTAAAATGATTAAACCCAGTTATCTAACCCAATATGAAATCCTTAAAGTGGGTTGGCATCTTAATTTTCCTCTTGCCAATTAGCCCAAGTGCACTTAGATTAATGGAAATAAAAAAGAGGAAGGATATTCTCACTATTAAAAAAATCCACTATCAACCCACCACCTCCATAATTATCATTGGATTAACATTCTTTTAATCTTCAAAAATTTTTCAGCATTCTTTCTCTTTGATCCAAGTGATTATGGATATAGTGAATTGGTAATTGATTTTTTAGTAGTAAGAATATTCTATTTCAATAAAAAATTTAAAACAAATATTAAAAACTCTCTTTTTTCTTTTGCTTCCGTGGGCTTTGTAATACAGCAGATCGAGATGCATCCCCCTTGAGCGTTAGCCCAATTTATTTACCATCGTATCCTTCTCCTTAAAATCAAATGAAGCGGTTCTTTCCATTTCTTTTCTTCGCGGGGAAAAAATGTCACGGACGATGCAGTGGGCCGCGAGGCCGGAGCACTTGGGAGGCATACCCAGAAAATTGGTGATCGCGGTGGTGGGAACCTTCGCCAAAACGGTGGCGTCTCTTGTCAACACCACCTCCGTTCACAACGCCGACACCCTCCTCCGCCTCGTCCGCTCCAGACCCCCCGGCGTGCCCCTCATTACCGTTAGCAATCACATGTCCACGTCAGCTCTCTCTCTCTCTCTCTCTCTCTATCTCTCTCTATAGGTTCTCAGATTCTGTAATCAGTTTTTTTTTTATATTTTTTTATTTTGTGATTCTTTAAACTGGTGCAGTTTGGATGATCCAGTAATGTGGGGATTCAAGGGTTTTCCCATCTTTAACACTAAGTTAGCTCGATGGGTACTCACTGCGGAAGATATATGCTTTAAGAATTCGGTGCATTCCTATGTTTTTCGGGTTGGTAAGTGTAGTCTCCTCCGCCACAGTAATTCTTACTTCCAATTTATTCTGTATATATATATATATTTTTTTATATAAGTAATTTATCGGAATTCGCAATTTTGTTGAGTTTGCTAGAATTTGACTCATTATGTGTACTACTGATTGATTGTATTAAGCATATAGACATATTGCATATTTGCATTCCGTGAACGCAGGGGAGTAGATGTCTTGGTACTAACAGTAATTGGTGACTGATGAAATGCGAATTAAAGGTTGTTAAACAAGTCTTGCTTTTGAAAACCAAAATAAGTGCACCATTCAAAGCAGGAATATAGGCTGAACTGTTTACATGTGCTTCTTGTTGTTGTTTTTCTCTAGTTGTTTATTTACATGATGTGTGTGTAGTGCGTCAGAAACCAGAGAAGTTGTAGTTTTGTGTTGTTTTATGAGTTAGTTTCTGATTTTATTTTTTTTCTTTAGATAAAGAAGAATTTGAGGGCAACCCTTGGACTTTGTGACCAGCTAGTCACGGGTTTGAGTATGAAAAATAGTCTCTTTGCAAAAATGTAAAGCAAAGGCTACATACAATCGACCATCAACCCTATCATCGCAAAGTCGGGGAGCCTTTGCACTAGGGTTTTCCCGTTATAGTAGAATATACATTAAGATAGGATTGGGGACAAGACATGAGGATTAAGAAATTTTCCAAAGGCTAAAGAAAACAACTGAGGAAAGAAAGAAAAAAGGGAATATATCAACTCAAGAGGTAAATTCAGTACCAAGCACCCGTGTAAAACCCATGAGCAGAAACCCACAATGAAGCTAAGACAACAAGCTTATCCCACAAAAGCTGTTGAAAAAGAAATTTATTGCTAAAATTTCTGGAATTACACTCCAGCCAAATAAACTAGACTTTTGCAAAGAGATAACAATGCTGAAGCACTTTACTATCCTTTCGACTCCCGAAACCTTTATAATAAGTATATGAAGAACTTGATGTTCTGAATTATTAAATAGGCCAGGACCATGAAGTGGGACTGGGAAACTGATTTACTTCTAGGATGGTACAAAGAACTCATGGGTAGTGAATGTAACTGAAGATGGAATTTCTGCTGGAGTGCTCTGACATGGAAAGGCTGTTGGCATGCCCAAGCTTTGAATGTTAGGTAAAATTTAATTTTGAATAAAAAAAATGGTGAAAATGTCTTTTACAACAAATGTGTAAATCAAGGGCTTTCTTCAGTGAATGTTATTGCTAGAAGTTAGACAGACCCTGTCCAATCAGGTAATCACATTGTGGTGTTTCTGATGAAGTCCTTTTTGTGTATTGTCTATCAGTAGTATTGGATTAAGTCCATTTCACTTGACAAGGCAAACAAAGTTGAACTAATTGGAAGTTTTGGAATGTAATGCTTTGTTACTCTATTTTGTGTGATTAGGTTGAAGTTTATTAATTTATGCATCCAAATATGCTGAAAAGCTTTGCTATTTAGAGTACTGTTGTTTTGTTGGTTCTAAAATGGTGACTTGCACAGGGAAATGCATACCTATTATGAGAGGTGGTGGAATTTATCAAGAGCACATGAATGAAGCTCTTGAGCGCTTAAATGATGGAGAATGGGTATCTATGTATCGTTTAATACTTTTTTCCTTCCACGCAAGCTCAACTTGTTTATGATGATATTTTGGGTAATTTATGTATACAGTTAATTATTATGACCCTCTAGTGTTGTCAGGAATTCGCTTGTTCTTGTTTTTCTCTGGTTATTGATGTTAAATGGATTACAAACTTTCCAAGTCATGTCTTCTGCTGGTAACCAGAATGTGAGAGATGATCCTTGAGGACAGATGGTAGACCAATTGGCTCATGGGCCAAAGGTTTGGAAGGTATACACAAGAAAGCCCAAGAAAGTGGTTGAGGTGGCAGGGCCTGGTGGGAGTTAGTTACTGAGTAGCATTTAGAAGGCATAGTGGAATGAGAGTAATTATTCAGGGGAGGTTATTAGAGGAGAAAGAGCAGGAATAATTATTCTCTTGTTCAGCAGTAGGCTGAAGGCAGAGGTGTATTTGCTGCAAGAGCTGCTCGGGGAAGTTAGCATAGCAATAGCTATCTTCTACATTTCTGTTCTTTTTTCTTCTCCTGCAACCCCTTTATGCTTTGAAGCTTACGGAAATTACAACAGAATATCCTTCGATTTTTACTCTTTATTGTTGGGTTCATCTTCCTCTAAATTATTCAGTTACATGTTGGATCATGGTTGTGACTTATGATTTAGGTACTTGAAGACAAAATCAATTTCATCCATTTCTTTACATCTCAGAACAAAATGCTAGGATGGGTTATTTAGACAGTTTTAGTTTTGTGGTAAAATTTCCTTGGTTTAAACTACAAGCAAGTCTAAGTTTTTCATATGTGGACCCCATCCCATGATGTAGTGTTTTGACTTCGACAAGTGCACCGATTGTATAAGTTAAAAAGAGTAAGTAGAGTATCATTTTCACTAGGATTTGTAATTCCAAACGCGAATTCACTAAATTGCGCCGTAATAGCGCCGCAAGCCGCGCCATATGGGCGTTGCGGTGCCTCTCTGCAAGAAACTGCGCCGCGTCGCACCGGAACACAATAGCGGCCATTGCGATCGCATTTGCGGTCATATTGTTGTCATAAGGAAAAATGTCAATTTTGTCCTAAATTTAAATATGTAACAGAAAATTTTTTAAGGGTTTTTTTGTCTATCTGTGTCTCTCTCTGTCACTTTTGCTAGCTCTGCCTTTAAAAAATGTTTCTTTTTGTCATTATTTTTGTCATATATCTATTCCGCTATTTCCACAACCGCAATCCGCTATAACGCTATAGCATTTTTCGGGATTGACCGCGACATGCCTCAATCCGCATTTGATAACTATGATCACTCCTCGTGAGATCCTGACTTGTGAGGACAGGGACGAGGGAAATTCTTATACGTAGCCCTACCCTTGTATTTTTGTAGAAAGACTATTTCCTGGATGAATCCATGACCTTTCGGTTACAAAAGAGCAGCTTTACTACTGCTCTATGCTCGCCCTTTTACCAAATTGACTTTATTTGGATAAATTGAAATAATTGAGATAGTGATTGGGAAGAGTTATTAACGATTTAAGTGGTTAGAGTTTGATTTCCCCCTATCCTTCTTTATATATCTTAATTCTATCCTAACTCAACTCCCTTATCAATACAGACAATCAAATTCACCTAGTTTAGTTAATTTCCAATCCCTTGATATCCTATTACACCAAACTAAGAGACATAATCCCTTAACATCTCTTTTTGATTTAAGCATTAAAATATATTAATTTGCAAAAGATTGCATGAAGGATTATCTATCCCTAGATCATTAACAAATATGGTAATTTTACATAACTACCATTCCTATACCAATTTCCTCATTGTACGGATAAACATGAGAACAATTCACGAGTGATCAATTCATAAAAGCATTATACATAGGATAAATGATTCAATAGAGAAAAGAGATATTGCATTAAGAATCAAATTAATTTCTAACAAAATTCAATTGCATTCCATCTACCCCTAGCTAAAGAAATTTAGAAACTCACTGAAAAGCGAGGTAAAACAAAGATTAAAGAAAAGCTCCATGGATAGAAATTGGGAAGAGGGAGTAATCTCGATGCTTTCGCAGTTCGATCTTCTCCTCTCACCGCTTTCCTTTCTCCAAAACTTTGGCCCGCGGCCAGCTCTCATGTGCTGGCTTCACCGAGAAGAAACCTCAGCTCTTCATCTTTTTCTAAAAAATATAAAATTAACAAATAATAAATTAAAAATCTAGGAAAGGGCAAACCTCGATACATAAGGTTCCCTGACTTTGTGAGGGTAGGGGTGAGGGTCGATGCCTCGATGGTATGTTGCCTCACTCTTGCATTTTTTGCAAATAGGCTATTTCCCGTAATCGAATCCATAAATTAAATTCCTAGAAAATAACAGAAAAATTTAAAAACACCTAATTAACTAATTAAATGGGTAAACCATGATCTGAAACAAGCAGTTAGGAAGTTTTATCCTCCATTTTGTATGTAAAGTTATGATAATACATAGGGTTATCATGCAGCTGCAGTTGCCACAACCGCAACACTCCATAATTGCAGCCCACATCAGCCTGCAATGCAATAATACTACCACAACCATGCAACCTGTAATTCCAATGCACAGGCCATTCCTGTTGCCTAGGTCAGGTGTATATGCAGGGTAGAAGTTTTTGTTTTCATGGTAATTATTGGTAGTTAGGAAAGACTTTGGTATTCTTTTGATTGGGAAGCACTTTTTGTTTTTAATTTTCTCTGAGTGATTTTTATTTTTTTATTTTTCAGTTTTTTCATTGAAGATCAAATCTTAAAACAAATCCAAATCGCAATAGTGATTCCTAGATCACCAAAGCTCCAGCAACCATTATCTACTGTAGATAATAAGAAAAGCTCTAGACTGCAATTTGTTTTATTTCATTATCATGCTATGCTTGATGCATTTATAAGCTGAATTGAAGAAGTGTTTAGAGGTGCTAAGAAGGAGATGATTTTTTATTTACTTGATTTTCCAACAGGGTAAAATGAACTTTTTCACAATAAATCAATGCAGGTTGTTAGGTGTTTGTTTTGCTTTTTATTTGATTACTAAATTTGATCTTCCCTTTGCATAACCTGGTAAGCAGAGTTTAGAATGAGTTTTTATTTTTTTTCTTATGAAAAGAAAATCATGAGAATATAAAAGATGCCACTGTGGTTTAGTGGAAACACTGAACTTTTTATCACTTTCTGTTTTGGGTGGTGAATTCGTAGACTATTTTGTTATTTTTTTTTTTTCTTTTTCCCTTGAAGCCAAATTAAACATAAGCTTTCTTTCCTACTTTGTCCCAAAAACCAAAAGACTTATTGTCAATATACCCTTTTATACTTAATCTCTATATGCAACTTTTATGGAGGTCCATGCAGTAAATTGATGTACCACAGCCATAAGAGAACTAGTTTCAGATGTTCTCTAAAACTGTTGCTTTAATTAGATAGATACTGTGTTTTAGTAACCCAATGGAAAATCCTCTATACTTCTACAGTAGAACTGATATATCATTTATGAATTTGCTATGGCAGGTGCATACTTTTCCAGAAGGAAAAGTGTATCAAGATGATGCACCTATAAGGCGATTGAAATGGGGAACTGCTAGCCTAATTGTTCGTGCACCTATAACTCCAATTGTATTGCCAATTGTCCATCATGGTTTTCACAAGGTAACTCTCAGCATTTCTCTGCTTTCCTTATAAACTTTCTCTCAGATTTGTAGCATTTTTAATTGATCTTGTCTGTTGGAGAAAGAAAGCCTCCATTATAAGTCATTGTCTTCAATTGTTAGACATATTTGGAATTGGAGCATTTGAATATTGTAGATCAGCAATATTGTCTTGCGAGGAACACAATTTTAATATTACCAGTAAATTTATGTCGCAAATTGCAAAACAAATATTTTAATTGTAAAATAGCAGGAGTATTTATCCACGTTCCAATTACTGAATGAAAGGTCAAACAATAAGCCTTGAGAACATGACTTGTCACTTTATAATTATAATTGACTTTGTAATTTACACATTCTATTTTTACTCTGGCCAATATTTTTTCCCCTCATGCTTCCTTCCTTCTCAAGGTTTCAGTAAATTATACTTTTTTCATTGCAAAAGGTTTATATTTTAATTTAAATTATAATCCTACTGGATTATATGGACAGATTATTGTTATTATCATTTGCAAGAGAACAAATGATTGCTACGTGAAATTATGAGAATTTTTTAAAGAGAAAGATGAACATTTATACAATTCTTCACACTATTTGGTGATAAATTTTCATAACTGAATATTATATTGGCCAGCACTCACGCTATATAGTTTCTCTGCATTAGGTAAGACTGAATCTGCATTTGTCTTGCTGCTACTGGTGATACATCTTTGGAAATTTGAGTATTTTGAAGATTTGTGACATTCTGTTTTCTATATTTATTTTAATATTCACTGCACAAGAGACTGGTTTCTACCATTGCAGTTGAGCGCCTTTTGTCCCAATAAAAATGCTATACATCAGTTGGTAGAATATATGTTTAATAAATATAATTTGATTTTGTTGTTTAAAGTTGTATGTTTATTATTCTGGTTATTGATGCTAGATTCCGCTTATATTTCTAGGTGATGCCAGAGAAGAAATCTATATTTGGTAAACGGCCTCCTTTACCATTATGTAATAAGAAAATTGACATAATTATTGGTGATCCAATTGAATTTGACCTTCCAGCAATGAAGCAAATGGCTATTTCCGAGTCTCGTAATAGGCCATTCCCTACTTTAGGATGGCCCAGCACTTCTGATGGTTTGGATGAAGCAGCACAGAGATGTCTCTACACTACAATTTCAGAGGAAATCCGTGCTGCCATGGAGAGATTAAGGTGTTTTGGAAAAAAAAATCTGAAGTCATAAGTTCAAACCTACCTAAGCTTATTTAGATCTCTTGAGTTTATTATTGTATCATTCTTTGTTATTATAGTTGATGGTTGAGTGAGAGCTTTTAATAAGGGGTTCTTAAAGTCAAGTGAGATTAGAATATATACTCAGGTTTGAAGGAGGAAATAAGCTACCCTCCATATACAGCCCAAAATTAGATGGGCTAATATTTGAATAACTTATTATTTTTTTTAAAAGAAAAGATTGGCTTAATCTACAGTTAAGATAGGATTTAAGTCCTTGTTATTAATTTTGGTCGATTTATAATAGCATGCATGGATTTTGATCCTTTGCATTTTTGTAGTGTGTCATGTCATGTGGGAGAGAGATAAATAAACAGCTGGGACTTCCATTTCAGGTGGGGGTCACAATACAAGCGGGCCTCATTAATCATTTCTTTCTGTTAAATGTACAATATCCTAATCCATGGTTTCATTTGATGTGTCGTATCCTCTTTGTCTATTTATCCACATGGTACTGGTCCTATTTAGATTGTTCCCTTGTATTGTGGTCCAGAACATCCCTCTCTTTTTTGCTGATTAGGTCATGGCAAAGAGGGAAGAACATGGGCAACATCATTCCCTGGCTCAGAGAAATTCAAATTTGTTAGCAGAAGAGAAAGGATTAGGGCCATCAGACTCATCAAATCTGATAATAATGGCCCCACCCCATTTGCGAAATTAAACTTGGAGTTAAAAATTATACATGGTCTGGTAAGATTTAATAATAAAAAGTTATGACTTCTTTGGTTACCAAGATCGCATCAACCTACAGGAATTTTAAGTACTGGAGAGATAAGTTTACTGCACAAGGTTAATAATATAAGTGCTTAAATACTGTCTAGACGGCTAAGGTTTTTCCATGATGATTTTGGCGAGCTTTAATAATTTGCAAGTGTTCTGATAAACACCAATGAGTTGGAGTAGTCTATCTTTTATAGTTTTACTGGCCTAGGTGTTACAACAAAGAGAGCATATTTATTTCTACTTCTTCGAATCACCTCAAAGCTACACTTATTACATAGTAATCTTATTAGCTACGTATTCTTGTGTTTCGAAATTGGAATTTGACGGGTGTTTGGTAGAGGAGAAAAAAAAATTATCCGATAATCACAATTTTCGAAAATATGGTGAAAAAGTGAGTTTTCCAGAAATATTATCAAAAAAATTATTTAGTATGCCAAAATATTTATGAGAATGTGGGATTAATTTTTTCGACGCTATGTTTGATTGATTGTAAACTATTGATGGAAATGTGGATTGAGGTTAATTATGTCCCAAAAAAATTGTCAAATATTCTTATCACTTGGGATTCTTAAAATACCATTGATTTGGTGGTATTTTAAGATAGGATTTTTCTTTATAAACATAAATCTTGGGATCCAACTTTTTTGGGAAAAATTTTACACCCGTGATAAATCGAATTTCCAATCCCACTTTCCATGATTTTAAATTTTTTCCTTCTGCCAAATATTAGGCCAAGCCTTCTTGTTACCACATATGGGCTGGCATTACACCTTGTTTTTGGCATAATTGTGCCCACAAGCATGTATTTGGATCTTTCATAAATAGCAACGATAGGATCGAAAACAAAATTGATCCATTAAAGGCAAATTACCATATTTGTCAACATTTTCCAACCTAAACTTGCAAGGCAAAATATGGAGCAAGCAAATAATTGAATGCAACAGATTGAGTCAGAAACTTTAACTACATCTTTCTCTTCCATGAATGGAAATTGATTTTCTTTTTCCAGATTTTTACACCATTTCATCGATTAATTGACTAATCCGATTGAGTTGAGCAAGATCACAAGGGCCGCGATACTTTTTCTACCAAATTTTTGACCCAGAAATTGAAATTTATATATGAATCATTTTTCATTGACAAAATTAAGGGTGGTGTCGTAAATTCTAATTAATAATTATCTCCCTTCGTTGAAATTGAAGTTACAATCATTTCAATGAAAGCAAGTTTCGGTAACCAAAGCAAAAATTCTCTTATACCAAAAGTTGGCTTTGCCAACAACTTTTCAATCAAGCTTAACTTTCTTTTACGCGCTTATTGCAATTTGGTCCACCCAATTGAAGAGTTAAAATTGCTCCTCAACTTTCTCATGCTTGTCTTAATTGCCAAAAGAGACCCTTCTAGCTAGTATTGCTCTGGTTGTTGGTGTAGAGTAACTTCGAAGGTTGGCTTTCATAAACTTTTATAATATATTTTTGGGAAAAGTTCATGCCCAGTGGTTTGCTTCAAAATTATCTATGCTCTAGTGATTTTTTTATCACATATGCCCATGTGCTTTGTAAAAAATAAGAAACCACAGTGTCATATGTAATAAAAAACATGTCCTTCTACAAACCACAGGGGCCTATGTGACAAGAAAAAAATCACAGGGCATAAGTGATTCTGAAATAAACCACATCGGCATTGGTGAACTTTTCCCTATATATTTTTAAGGGATCTATTAATCTCATGCAACAGAGATAAAATTGTGGGGCCCACTACTTTTTCAAAAAAAGAAAAAAAAATAGACCATACTCTTTTATCTATGTTGAATGAGATAATTATTTCATGTTCATGCAACATGAGATAAGTATTTCCTTTTTTTTTAATGGATACGAGAAAATAACTATTGCACTATGTAGCTCTCTGGGTATGAAATATTCAGTAAAAGTGGCTATTCTCGTGAATCTTATAACTTCACATTAATTAAGCCCATGTTCCTTCTGCTGTCTTTGCAATCTCTTGAAACTCTTGTTTTTTATTTGTATGCATTTCACTGGCCCTGGCCAGCAACGTTGGCAATTTATTGGCTGCGTGCAACATTGGCTGATAACATGATAATATCTTATTGTAACTAGTTTATTTGCATGCATTTTGGCTCTTTCTTTTGTGAATGAGTCGATTTTAATTCTCTTATTTATTTATGGGTTATGCATGAATGTGGCTATCTATTTATTTTATTGCATTATATTATACATTTGGAGACAAGTTGAAAATAGTGATAATAATTAGTCAATTACTCACTTCAGTAACTTGTAGAATATGGCATCGTAAGCAATTAGTTTTTTTTTTTTTTTTTTTTTTTTTTTTTTTAGAACAGAGGAAAACATCGTAAGCAATTGAGCGTAGAGCATACAGCTCCTCTGATTAATACCCCTCTTGCTCTTCTTTCTAACCAGGGATTTTATGAAAATATAATTGCTTTAATTTTAGCATGTCATATTGAAATTTTGTTTTTCTAATAGCTGTTGTGATGTGGAAAAGTTATTAATGTTTCTTTTATTATTTGTTTGAAAGTATTGTGATGAAGGTGCTTAGCTGAAATCACTATGATTGGTCTAATGATGAGAGATTTTGGTAGTTTATATTAAGTTATGTATTCAATTCTTGTATAAAAAAAATACTGAGCTATGAATGGTATATTAATTAATAACAAAGGAAAATACTCATATAACTGGTTTAACAACATAATTTGGACCAATCGCATGGCTCGGTCCATGAATTTCCCAAGGGACTCAACAATTAAGATTTCAAGGTTAACAAAATCTGGTCATCCCAAGTATACATCATCTCGTAGGTACACTGGCACACGACATCAGTAACTCAATTCTTTATGATTACACAACATTATTAACTCTGGACTTTACAATCACCCTAATAGTCAATAGCTAAGGGACGAATACCTAGTTCCAACTATCCTTATAAGGCATAGTCCAGAAATAGACATCCCACAAACAGTGCAAGAGTCACTTTTGCATACCAATGGGATTAAATGTCGTCATACTAAGGTGGCATAAGTAGGATAATCAACCGCTATATACAGAGGCTTGAAGGTTAGATACGATTATCTATTCTATCTTAATTAAAACTTATAGCCAATAAGGTTAAATGTCACCATACTAAGGTGGCATAAGTAGGATAATCAATCGCTATATATAGAGGCTTGAAGGCTAAATATGATTATCTATTCCATCTTAATTAAAACTCATAGCTGATATGCTAATTTGAGCATCAGAGTGCCTGCCTTGCAAGTACCCAATTTGTCCTGTCCAATCAAAATATCCAGCCTCAACTCCTCCATCTCACAGACCCGCAAAGCATCCTAGGAATCATCTAGCAACACTCGTTCCAACAAAAATCCACGTAGCTATTAGATCAACCTGAACCATGTGTTGTCAAACTCAATCCCAATTGGACTCATCATAATTGGTTTTTTTTTTTTTTTTACTGTTAAACAACTGTATAGATTTTTTTATGGGTTTATTGTTTGTAAGTTATAGGGGATAAATTTATCTCCTATGCACACATAAAAGTATGTGGAACCCATATTTTTTTATTCTCTCTTCTCTTCATATAATTCCATATGGGCCCTACACACTTTTGTATATGTGTAGAAGATAAAATTATCTCATAAAACATGAGAAATATTAATCCATTTTGTGTGTTGATGGCCCCTACACACATTAATGTTTCTCATGTTGCATGAGATAATTTTTCTCATGTAACACATAAAAAAGTGGGTAAGATCCATTAAAGAGAAGAGAAAAAAAGAAAGAAAATAAGTGGTCTCATCTATTTTTTTGTGTACATGAGATAATTTTGTCTCATGCAACATGAGAAAATAGAGAGAGGATATTCTTATTACCAAAATTTTCTACTACTAACTTACTACTTATCTAATCACCATTAGAATCAAAGAGAGGGAAAGTTAAAAAGTTTTTGAAAAAAAGAGAAAATGTTGATTCAATGGTGATTAGATAGGTAGTAAGTAGGTAGTAGAAAATTTTGGTAGTAAGAATATCCCTACTCGAGAAAATATATTCTTTTTTTATTAATATTTTTTTATCCTACGTGATTATAAACAAATTAATAATAAAAGACTTAATAATTTACATTAATTCATATTTTTAAATCTCAATACTACTAACTAAAATAAAAATCATGTTGAAGATTTTGTTTATTGTTATATTATTTGGCTGTATTAGTTATTTTCAACTATTATTGTTGCGAGTTGCCATATTTCTAAGACTTGTAACTCCTCAATAATTATTTTTGTATCTCACGCATAACCCCACAAACATTGAACTCATGTGCAAAGTTATGAAAAAGTTATAGGGCGGTTTTTTTTTTTTCTCTCTCTTACATAATTTGCTGGAAAAAAAAAAAAAGTGATGAGACAGAAGACAGTTAGATGGTGTGATTGCCACTTATAACACTTGGTCCAAATTAAATAATTTTGCATAAAAGGCATCTAAACTTATAAATGTGTGACTTTCAAAAATAATAATAGAAAATATTTTAGTATTATCACCAAATTCTATTTATTTTCGCTATCAAAATCGAAATGTACAGATATTATGTACTACTCAGTTCAAAATGAAACATTTCTTATAGTTGAGTAAACATTTCAATTTCCAGGTTCTTTTTTTTTATAGATATAATTTGTAGGTTTCAACTGTTGGGTTTTTTGCTCTTTCACTAAAGCCCAATAGGGTTAATAGTGTAAGAAGAGCCCAAGAAACCAGAAAGCCTATTCAGTTTAGGGTTAGGGTTTCTTGGGACCCATATATATTCTATGCTTTAGTCTTCAGCCTCCGCTAGGGTTTCCACTTGGTGGTTGCAGAGGGCTGATGGATAGTCATCTCCCTGAAAGTGAGAGAGTGCCCACACACTTCCCGTTCCCCCTTGAGTCATAGTCTGGAAGATCTGCCACAGTCCAGCATCAAGGGATTTGTTCGTGCTGCGGCGCTGAGGTGAGCAGTTCGTGAAGAGGAATCACATAAGGGAAGATTCAACACAAGATCTGCGCATCAAGAGGTAATCGTGAAACGAGGATGATTCGGTAAGCATACCAATGTACTAGGTCCTAAATCGCTTCCGCATAAATCCAATAGTTCCTTCAATTGGTATCAGAGCCTTGGCTGTACATTGGTATGTGAATCTAGTTTCACTGATCATGTAATTAGTTTTGCTTCTTGAAATATGGCACCTAGGGTTCTAGGATTATGGTATGAATCCTGCGTGTATTTTATAATTCATTTTCATAAAAGTTTAAATTTTTATCGGTAAAAATGCTTTAATCCATGGTTAGGGTTTCTCGTGTATTCCTCGATCTGTAACAAGGAGGCTAATCCCATATGATTAGGTTTCCTCCTTGCTGTTTTTTCAATTTTTCGGAATTTTCGTGTATTTTTCAAGATTTTGTAAAAATTCAAGATCGAGAAACCGCGAGGAAGATGCGCAGTCAGCACTGTCGGAGACTTTTCGAGGACTTACCGATCTCAGAATGGGCCGATCTATATATGGTTGGAAAGAGGACGGAAAGACGAACGTAACGGTGGGTGGATCGCCGCCATCGGAGCCTACACGCTCCTCCACGCGCCTCCACAAGATGGTGAGAGTGGCCGCCACTCTCCGGCAAAGAAAGGGAGAGTGTGGGAGCGTCCGGCCACCTTTTTGGGTGGTTCCAGCGGCGGTGCACTCGTTTCTATGTGGCGGTCCTTCCCCTGGAGTTTCGGCTTGATTTGACTTCGGGTGACGGCGCAGCAGACCTGACGGCTAGGGTTCCTCTTTCGCATCCTAGGGTTTCTCGCTAAAGGATTGGGTCTTTGGGCTTTTGGGCCTATGGAAACCCTAAAGGGGCTTGAGACAGATACTATGGGCTAGGCGAAAGTCGAATTCCAAAGTTGTAACATTTTTTTTATTTTTGTTATATTCTTTAAAATAGGAATGCCATGGATTAAAGTAATTAAATTTTATTATTTAATGCTTTTATTGATTGGTATGAATTATATGATCAATAACATGCTTTAATTGCGATAACATGCCATATAGAATAGGTGGTGCCATATTGTTGCATAACTTGTATGATTACATGAGCATAATAGCTATTATGTCTTCAGCGACTAGTATGATAGTTATTATGAGATTATTTTGATTTTAAGTTATCCTCACAAATTAATTAATAATTATTATGATTTTTGTTAAAAATCTAGATTAATAATGGAATTGATTAATTTTGGGTAATTAACATCAAGACAAATAATCGTTATGGAAATTATTTTGATTTCAAATCATCCTCATAAATGATAATTATTATGATTGTTGCAATCTAGATTAATAATTAAAATCAGCTATTTGGATGATTTAAATCTAGAAAAATAATTAAAGTAAATTTCCTAAGAGAATAGTTTATTTTGCGAGTAATTTGTGGGTTTTCTGAAATGGTCATGGAATAACACACGTTGCATACAGCATTCATGTATCATGATTGTGTGGAGCACACGCTGACGTAAAGTGACCAGATTTTAGGACCTTAATGATTTCAAAATTCAGATAAGCTAAGTGATGCACGTTCATCGGCTCTCTTGCTTACATAGTTTTTGAAATCAAACAAAGTATACTCTCAATTAAATAATTTTTGGAAATTGCAAAATAATGCTTTTGTTGAATGGAAGGAGATTTAAATTAAGAAATTAATTTAACCTTCAAGCGCAATATAGGACCATTAATAAAATAATCATGTGAAGCCCCATCGGATAAGCATGATTGGATTTTATTAGATTGTACCTACATAATTATGGGAGGAGATTTAAATTAAGAAATTAATTTAACCTCCAGGCGCATTGTGGGCATATCAATAAAATAATCATGTGAGGCCCCTACGGATAAGCATGATTGAATTTTATTGGGCCTTAATAATTTCAAAATTTTAATAAAGTATTGTACGGCCCATTATCGATAATACTAAGTTATTAAAGATAATTTTGAAATTAAACAATGAATTCGACAGGGCTTATGAAAATCCTCAAACAAAAATGTTGAATGGGTGAAGGTTTTAAAAATTAATTAATTTTAAAACCTGCGGGCTCCATTTGTGGGTTTATTAGTGAAATGGTTATCGCTGAAGCCCCATCGGATAAGGATAATCGGATTTCACTAGATTAAATCTTAATAATTTCAAAATTTTAGTAAAGTATTGTACGGCCCATCGTCGGCAATGCTAAGACACTAAGGATAATTTTGAAATTAAACAATGGTTAATTACATTCAACTTTGGTAAAATTGCTAACCCTCCCATCGAGGCTCTGGCAATGGCACTGAAGGCCCAAATAACAATTTTAGTTTTTACAAGTGACTTGCCCATCGTAAGCCTAGTAAAGATAAACTAAAGGATTGTTAACAATGAACAAGAGTAGTTATGAGAATCTACTTGTACATCATTTGTTTATTGCATTATTTGTTTGTAATTGTGTGCTTCATATGTTTTTCAGAAAATATCTTAGAAATGATTTTGAGTCAAAAACCTCTAGATGGTACCAACTATGAATAAGTGAAAAGCAAATTTTTGATATTGTTCTAAAACATGGAAGCTAAAATTTGTCCTGACAATGCGAGGGCCATAGCAACCTGCAGAGGATGCGTCTAAGGAAACTAAGATGCATTTCTCAGATTGGGAAAGGGCAGATATGGTAGTTCCCTGCTATATTATTGTCATTTTTCCAAATACTTGCAGAATCAAGTGTACATGATTAAGAGTGGAGTAGAAATGCTTCAGACTCTTAATGACATGTTTGCTACGTCTAGCAGCTCTGCTAGACAGAATGCAGTCGATGCAGGTTTTGCTAAGAGTCTTGTCAATGCAGGTTAAACAAAACAACTTGGTTATCAGTTGTCAAACCAGTTGCTATGCAGAAGCCGCAAGGCAAGTTCTTCAAGTGCAGACTGAAGGGACACTGAAAGAAAAATTGCCCAGAGGTGATGAAAAGAACCAGACATGGGCATATCAAGGCCTGATCAGTGACTGAATTATTGATTCAGGAATCACTGATTATGTTTGTTACTCTTTGCAGTAGTTCAAACATGGCATACCTGTCAGTAATGGACATAGATATTTTAAGCTTAAAAATGGGAACTTGTGTCTGCTTTTGCAGTAGAACAAGTTATTTATAAGACTATGGTTTTGAGTGACTATTTATTTGTTCCAGATTTAAAGAGGAATTCAATTATTGTTAGTTGTTTTGATTAAAACATGGGTTGACAATGCAATTGATTCCTCAGTTACATTTCGAAGTTCATCTTCGTCTTGTTTGTTCTGGTACATTGTTTAAATAGTCTTTATTACCTTTGTCCTATACCGCCTAAATTTTTTGTGTTGAATGGAAAAGATGATGAACAAGGATTTTCACCAAAGAAATAAAAGTTTCAAATGAAACATATCTTTGGCTTTTGTGATTGAGTCACATTATCTCAAGTAGGAAACATGTTTTAGTTAAAAGAGAGACTGAAAGTTCAAGAATCTTTTAACTAACAGTTACATGTTAGTCCTATTTGGAAGGTAAAATGACCAAGCAATCCTACAAGGGCCAAAAAGGTTTTCGTAACTATTCAACTGGAACTGGTTCATACTAATGTATGTGGACCAATTAGCGTTCAGACCAGAAGAGGTGATGAGTACTTCATTATATGAATGTTTGCTCTGGATTTGGACAGATGAACCTAGTGCGCCATAAGTCTAAAGCTTTTGGAAAATCTCAAGAGTTTTAAGTTTGAGGCATAAAAGCATTTAGGAGTTCAAATCAAAACACTTTAGTCTACTAAAGTGTTTGGCTACCTGTCTGGTAAGTTCAGGTCTTACCTGATTTAAGAGGGGATAGTTTTCTTAACTGTCAACTCTAGGAATGCATTAGTTGAATGATGTTGCAGTATGCAAAATTCAAACATTTCTAGATTTGGTGCAAATCATGTTCAGTTATTCATCTTTGCCAATGTTGTTCAAGGGAGATGCTTGGGAGAAGGAAATGTACCTTCTTAACTTGGTTCCGTCAAAGTTTGTTGTAATGACACCTAAAGAATTATGGAAAGGGTGCAATCCCAGATCAAACCATATTCAGATTTAGGGTGCTACGGCACACGTCCTACAACAAAAGTCAAATAAGATGAAATCTTGTATGGAAGAGTGCATATCTTTTGGCTACCCTAAGAGAACAAAGGATGATTTCTTATTTAGTCTTAAGGACAAGATAATCTAAGTGAGCACTCACATGATTTTCTTAAAGGACTAGATGAGAAATTATAAGCTCTTAAGTTAGGTTATTCTTGATGAGTTTTATCTCAGATCAAGAATTTCCAAAATCTCTAGAAGCTTCATCCACTGTTCCCTTGATTGTTCAAGAGGGGATAAATATATCTCTAGGTGAACAGACAAGAGAACCGTAATTGGAAATTCAACATGATAAATATATAAGTGAAACTAGTAGAAATATTAGTATCACATGTAAAGGAACAATATCAAGAATAAATGGATCCTTAAGAAATTGAAGATCCACCTTTGACCCAATCTTGGATATACTTGTAAATACACAAGGTCTAGTGCGGTACATTCGTAGTGGGAGAGAACATTGTTAACTCTCAAGTTGTCTCTTGTTGAGTGACATTGATCCTACTAGTTACGATAATGCACTAGAAGATGTTGTTGATCAAGTGTTGCTCAAGCTATGAACAATGAGATGGAATACTTGTATTTCAACTCTGTTCGGTCCCTAGTAAAGGCACCAAGAGGGGTAAAACTCACTAGGTGCATGTGGACATAAAAGGCAAAGAGAGGATGGACAGGAAGGTGAAAACCTTCAAAGCTAGCTTGGAGGCAACTTTTGCCAGACGCCATACTTGAGTCTATCCAGATTCTCTTAGTTGCTGCTATAACTCTCAATTATGAGATTTCATTTTTGGGAGTTGGATGTCAGGATATCGACATACAACAACCAAAAAGGTTTATAGCAAATGGGCAGGAACACACGGTATGCAAGTTGTGAAAGTCTATTTCATAGACTTAAGCAAGCATCCAGGTCTTGGAACATCATGTTTGATCAGGTTATCAAAATTTTGATTTTGAGAGAAACTTGATGAATGATGTGTATTTGTATGTAAAGGATCCAACGGAAGACAGTAGATTTTCTGGTACTTTATGTAGATGATATGCTCCTTATTGGAAACAATGTGGAGGTAATATCAAGCATAAAGAGTTGGCTAAGTTAGTGTTTTGGTATGGAAGTACTGGAGAAGCCAATTATATTCTTGGTATAAAACTCTTATGAGACCGGAAGAATAAGTTGTTGGCATTACCTCAGGCTACTTACATTGACAAAACTCTTGCCAAAATTCAATATGAGAATTCTAAGAGAAGAATTATAATTCTCAGATGTGAAATTCATCTTCCTAAGGAGTAACCAAAGACTTCTGAAAAGGAAGAATGCATGGGCAGGATATCTTATATTTTAGCAAAGGTAGTCTCATGCATATCATGTTGAGCGATAAACCAGACATCTGTCACGTAGTGGGAGTAGTGAGATGGTACCATTCTGGATACAGAGGAACATTAGATTATTGTTAAGCATGTACTCAAGTATCTTTGGAGAACGAGAGATTATGTGCTAGTATATTCTAGTGGGAGTCTTGAAAAGCTGAGTTTTCACAGATTCAGTTATTTCAAGTGGATATTGACTCAAGAAATCAACCTTGAGCTATGAGTTTTTCACTAAACTCAGATAGCATTAGAGGTGGATCTTGTAGACCCAGTTACTAAGAGTTTGCCTGAACTTGTGTTCAAGAGGCATGTTACTTTTTTGGGTCTTAGGAGGATCCCAGACTTGCATTAAGCAAGTGGGAGTTATTGGTTTCATTGTGCTCTTGGAGTAAGACAATGAAACAATAAAATCATTTTCTGAATTTCATAAATAAGGTTTTATTTATTTATTTTGCGCACTATTTACAAACATCAAGGTCCGGATCAAATTGTGGAGTATATGATCATATGGATACGTTCATGGAGGACATGATCATAGGTTCTCACAATTGATGAACAGATTCACAGCTGTTAAATAAAGCTGGGCACTTTATTTAGGCTGCAATATTTTATGAAATGGTTTTGTCCGAATCGTTGTAAAATATTGGTGTGAATTAACATTCACATTGAAAGGATCAAGGTGAGATTTGATTAAGGTTGTTTTTCTGTCATAAGGTATCAAATCTCCAGTTAACTATAGTTATGTAATTGCTCTTAATTCTGAGTTTATTATAAATAGGTAATCAAATAGTTTTCATTCTTTGATTTACCAACGGGTGAGGTTCGATCTATTGACGGCCAATAACTCGGTATTTTGGGAGTGAGATTATTTGATTATCGGTATTTATGAGATAAACAACATGGAATTTGTAGGATATGTCCCCTTGATATGTTTCGGTACTTGGATATTAAAGACACTGGCCAGTGCATGTAATCCATTAGAGAAACTATCATAGTCAAGGGAATAAATAATTGATTGAGTTACAGAAAACTTGTCAATCAATTATAGACATTCTACAAAGGGGCGATGCATATTCATGTTATAAGTGTTATTAATCTTGGAGTTCAAGTTCGGGCTTTTAGTGGAATAGCACCGAATTAGATAATCATTCGTTGATTATCAAGAGCCTTGATTAATAACAGATGGTAGATCCCCAGGCTAGCTCAAGAAAAGGGATGGGACAATTTCAGTTGATGACGACTAGTGGGATACATGGACTCGGGCTTTAGGCTCAAGTTTGTACTCAAGAGCAAGTGGGAGATTGTTGGGTTTTTGCTCTTTCACTAAAGCCCAATAGGGTCAATAGTGTAAGAAGAGCCCAAGAAAACCAAAGCCCATTCAGTTTAGGGTTAGGGTTTCTTGGAACCCATATATATTCTACGTTTAGTCATTAGCCTCTGCTAGGGTTTCCACTTGGTGGTTGCAGAGGGCTGATGGATGGTCATCTCCCTGAAAGTGAGAGAGTGCCCACACACTTCCCGTTCCCCCTTGAGTCATAGTCTGGAAGATCTGCCACAGTCCAGCATCAAGGGATTTGTTCGTGCTGCGGCGCTGAGGTGAGCAGTTCGTGAAGAGGAATCACATAAGGGAAGATTCAACACAAGATCTGCGCATCAAGAGGTAATCGTGAAACGAGGATGATTCGGTAAGCATACCAATGTACTAGGTCCTAAATCGCTTCCGCATAAATCCAATTTTTGTATATAATTTTTGGTATTTATTAACTAGAGTCATTCACTATTTCATAGAAATCCACCGGCACTGAGTGCTGCAAGTCCGCAACCCTTCCCCGTATCACTCACTTATTCTTTTCTACTTTTTTTTTTTTTCCAATTGAGTGACATCTCCACCTCCTCTCGTTAGTCTTGTTACCGTAAAATTTCTGAAAGTCATAATTTTTGACTCAGGTATCCAAATTAGATATTTTTTTATTTCACATAACTTTTCGAGATCTATGCAATGACCTCTCATTTGACATATTTTATCTTCCATAAACATAATTCAATTTGCAAAAATAGTTCCACATTTTCACAAATTTGAACTATGTTTGTGAAAGATAAAATATGTCAAATGAGATGTCACTGCGTAGATTTTGAAAAATTATTTGAAATAAAAAAATCATTTAATTTGGATACCCGAGTCAAAAGTTATGATCTTCCGAAATCTTACGGTAATGAGGACTAACGAGATTGTGTCACTTGACACAATCCTATGAGCTATGAAGCACCGACACTTTAAAATTCCTGATGTGTCGTGTCCGACACTTCCCGACACTCTCGGACACTCTCCAACACTCCAACACGCATTATAGAAATTCAAAAAAAAGTTTAAAGATTGCATTGTGTTGAATTTTTAGTTCCAACTATTAGATTGTTGGATTACGATTACTATTTTCGAGTTTAATATAAATATTTGTGATATCTTATATTTTTTTGTAAAATTTATGAATATTATAAGTATAGATTCATTTTTTTGTTAAATTATTGAATATTAAATATAATATACACTACATAAATTAAAAATATTATTTAATATCAAAACGTGTCCTAACGTGTCGAAATCTAACATTTTTTAGAATTAACGTGTCGGAGTGTCGTGTCGTATCGTGTCCCGTGTCACGTGTCGGTATCGGTGCTACATAGCCTACGAGTGTCGGAGGGGGATGGGGGCGTCACTCAATTGAAAAAAAAAATGTGAGTGATACGAGGGAGGGTCGCGACACTCGGTGTCACTAGGTTCCCTATGACACTGAATGACCATCATTGATAAATACCGTGAATCAAATACCATATTAAAAAATTAAAAAGGTAAATATCTCAAATCGTCAAAAAGCCATTATAAAAACAATCATTTCAACTTAACTAACTTTAATAATTTTTCTAAGGATAGGTTATTGTCCCTATTCCCTATTTGCCTACCTTTACCTACCCCTCTCATCACCGTTGGATTATAATTTGATCTAACGGTTCATATTGAAAACATAAAAAAAATCCTTTTACTCTTTTCTCTATCGCCCTCCACCCTCGCTCTCTCAGACTCCACCCTTTTAGTCGATGAGATTTAATCAATAATATAGCTTCCTGTAATGAAATTTAATCAACAATATTAGACTATCCATGAATGTGCTATCACCATACGTTGCTTTTTGAAATTCAGGGGAAGTCAGATTAAATTCAAGGGTGCTTTTCAAGCTAGATGGTTTAACAAATTCAGAAATTTAACCAAAATTCACAGCTACAAGCGCGGCACACATCGGCGATGAAGGGCATAAAAATTTCAATTAGGTATAGCATAGGAAGATAGAAGGGGGAGAAGAGAGAAAGGGGAGGAGAGAGAAATGAGGTAAAAAGGTTTTATTTATGTTTTCAATATGAATCGTTAGATCAAATTGTAATCCAACGGTGATGAGAGAGGTAGGTAAAAATAGGCAAATAGGGAGTAGGCACAATAACTTATCTCATTTTTCTAATACATTATTTCATACGAGAAACCCTTGATCATTTTAACCCGTTAATTATTTTTATATTTCTTCAATAAACATCATGTTATTCTTATACTGTTAATAATCTTTAATAAAATATACTTACATAACTCTATGAAAGTTTTTTAGTCACATCATGTAATATTACTGAGCGAATAATATACCATTACTCCATTATTGTAGAGACCCACTACAAAAATAGTGTTTTCTTTATAGATTTAATTTTGACACAAATATTTTTATACTACTATTTAATTTATAATGATAATTTATTTAATAAATTTGATCATAGTTTAAATGTTTTTAAAAATTGAATATAAATGGTGAATTTTAAATTATATTAGCTTAACACACACGCCATGCATGAAATAAGATAAAAATACATTATAAATATAAATATATAAATATTGAATAAATAATAATAATTTTAAAAAGTTTGTACATTCAACTAATTTTATGTAAAATTGAGAAGAAATATTATTTTGAAATATTGTATCCTGATATCAATACTAAGTTTATAAGTTGAAGAATATACATCTGAAGAGAGAAATATTTATTATCATATAAAATCACATATTATTTTATAACAATATCACTAAGCCAGTATAATTATGATTAATAATATAATTATAAGAGAAAGTGTTAAGTCTCGGGAAAGGGTGATAATTTTCTAATTGACAAGTGTTCTTAAAACTCAAGGGCGAGATGAATTAAGTTTTAAAAATATTTTGCAAAATGCTTTATTTTCTTTGTAAAAATAATTTCTTAAGATGCTATACCTATGATTTAGGATAAGTAAAAATATAATGGATTGTTTACCAAATATATATATATATAAAATCATTTTCATAGCCGCTTTACGTACAACAATGACAGATGTATGATTATGATTCTACACATTTAATGTTTTTATCTTTTGTATGGTTATTATTCCTTATATCTAATGCTTTCACGTATATATATGACAAGTATTTGACTGCTGCACGTACAGCAACTGTAAAAAATGTAAACCCAATATATATATATATATATATATATATATATGTATATGTATATGTATATGTATATGTATATATATATATATAGGTAAAATCATTTCTACAGCCACTTTACGTACAACAACGACAAGTGTATGTTTATGATTCCCCCACATTTAATGCTTCCATCCTTTATATGATTATGATTCCCTGCATTTAATGCTTTCGAGTATATATATGGCAAGTATTTGATTGTTGCACGTACAACAGCTGCAGAAATGTAAATCCCATATATATATGTATATATATACACACACATATATATAGAGGTTATATTTACAAATTTTTTGTTTACAAACTCTATGTACTTCCGGAAGTACAATAGATTACACTATGTACTTCCGGGAGTACATAGTGTAATTTAAAAAATTTGTAAAAAAAAATTATAAATGGATCTTTCCTATATATATATAATGGATAGTAACTTATAAAAGGTAATATGAACAACAAATTAGAAGCTAAATATGCTTAAATATACTAAGAATGCTTATGTAGATGAAATAAATGTTAGCGAAAATGAAAACTTGATTTATCCTGGTTCGGTCACAAGTGACCTACGTCCAACCTTTAATCACCACAATGATTGGTCCACTATTGTTGAAGCTTCAATGGTGCTTGAACAAACCATTATAATCACATCAAGATTATAATTCTTGGACACCTTACACTTTCAACTAATTTCTTAGGGAATGTGCATTGTAACGGATGGAATATAATATAACGTTAATGTAACGACGATGGAATGTAACAGATCAAAATGATGAATTAGGCCCATCCCGTAACAGGGAAAACAGCTAAAATCCATGAGGCCATTAATGTTATATAGTTGGTGACACCTATTATCATTAAATATCGTAATTTCCCATTTTTATGTAATTGGAACAGGTGTCAATAATTTTCTGATATATTCATATTCTCATTTCATAGGCTATTTATACTAGTAGTTGCATTACTGTGACGGGCCATGGCCTGTTACAATTACATAAAAATGGGAAATTACGATATTCAATGATAACAGGTGTCACCAACTATATAACATTAATGGCCTCATGGATTTTAGTTGTTTTCCCTGTTATGGACTGGGTCTAATTCATCATTTTAGTCCGTTACATTCCATCGCCGTTACATTACCGTTATATTATATTTCATCCGTTACAGGCATCCTTTTCAATTAGGGTCTTACTACCGTAAATCAATAATGCTCAATAAGAAAATGTGTTTAAGACAGATTAAGCACTCTTAAAATGTGTTTAAGTCTAGTAGGTGTAGCTTAAAGAATAAAGATGAACTCAAGTATATGATGATCAAGTAAGAATGCAATCAATAAGTAGTAATGTGTTAGGAGGAGTAATAATGGCTCAATAAATGATATAATTTTGTTTCTTATGGGATAGAGTCATTATTTGTTGTGATTACGAAGTACACTAATCGTTTCAAGTAATATAGTGTGAATAAAGTATCGTCCCACGGGGACTAATGCATCAAATACTATTTTCACTATTCCCTTTAATTTGGACAATTCAATTGGTTGTAGAGAATAATTTTGAATAAATAAAATATAATTAATAATAAACTCAGACTAAAAATAAAGATGAGTAAAAATAAAATATCTCTCCACTAAGAATTTAATGATTAAACTGTAACTAGGAATTATTTCACCTCAGATCGTCCTAAAGTGGTTAAATTAATTTCAATATTAAATTGTCTCAGATATTTCAGACAATTCATCTTCTAAAAATAGTTAGTTAAATCCTAATGTATTAGTGAGTTTAACCCTTTACTCAAATTAGAATCCTAATATCTTATTGATTCCTCTTAAAATAAGCATTAGACACACTGAATTATGAAGTATATAACTCAAGCAAGCCTATGTCTAGATCATGCAAGAATTGGTATTTTACTCATGTCAGGATTAAAATCTCAATATGTCTATTGTGAGCACTAACTCTCAAATCCTTATAAGTGTGATCAGTTCATAAAAGGATATGGAAATTTGTGCAAGGTAAAATACAAATAACTAAAAAAATTTATTAGAGAAACCAATTTAAATCACAAATAAGATTCACGTCAGATCCATAACTCTAACTACAAGAGAAAACTAGCAACACATAGCTGGCTTAAACACGATAAAGAAGTAAAAAGAATTCATTAAGATGAAATAAAAGAAGAAGAATAAGAAGAAGAAGAAAAGTCAAAGGTCTTCAATCTTTAAATTCTCTGAAATCTTGATCTCTAGCATAAGGCTCTAAGAACGCTCACACTTTTTACTCTCTAATTCCCTCTGCCGCCAAAGATCCTCTCTAAGGGTTTGGTTTCCCCTTTTATATATATTTCCTCAAATCTTTTGAAAATCTTTGCGCAGAATCCTTGTATCAAATCCCCTTTTAGATGTGATATGATATCAATTATAATTAGTCACGTGCTTCCCGCGCGAGTAGCGCCACTCCCGCGCTACTGGCACGGAAATTATAACAAAAGAAATATGAACTTCACGCTATTAGCGCGGATTTAACGCTTATAGCACGGAACTTCTTTGATGAAAAATCTTCTGGCACTGTTAACGCTAGTCTCGCGCTTGTAGCGCAGAAGCATTGCCCTGTGCTTTTGAATGAGCTATTTTATGGTATTTTTTCCTACAAAACACTAGAAATTCAATGAGAGAAGAATTGAGCATAGTTTATCAACTTTATAACAAATATAAGTCTTTTTCTTTCAGAGTGGAAGAAATCCTTGCTCTTTTAACTTAGAAAACCATATATGCTGGAGGCATATCATTAAGTTTATATAGCTTTCTAATAAAAAATAGTCGTGCATTTTGGACAAGTCATATCCAAACATATGTGGAGGGCATATCCAAATATGTAACCTTCCAATATTCGGATATCTGGAAATCCATATCCAATATGCCAATATCCATATCCGAATTCGGTGGCAGCAGACATTTTTACACAAAAATTTGATTTCTTTTGACTTGAAATGACTTCTATCATATTGAACAAATGTAATTGAACCTGGAAAACATTTATATGGATTAAAATCATGTAAAAATCATTCTAATCCATATTTGACACATTAAACCATTTAATTAAGCCATTTTTTAATACGTAGTGTAAAAAATGCATTCTTTAAGTGTAAATGGAGTTTCAAGAGTGTAACCATAAGTGCTTAGGTTTTGCAATAGTGCTTACGTGCTCAAACCATGATAAAAATCGTCCGATGTGATTTTGACCTATTAAACTAAGGTTTTTAAGCACTTTTTCATTATGTAATGATGAGAATGAATTGAGCTACATGCAATGCTATATACTATACACCTTTACATACATGTTCTAAGTCCTAAAAGTATATCCTAATGTGATCTTGGACTTAGCACCATGCTTCGAGATTTTATTCATGATTTTAACACTTGAACACTTGAATTTACTTACTTTGACATACATTTGAATTCTTTTCGATTGTTATTTCTTATGGTTTTTGAATCACATTCTCCAAGCGTGTTAGTTATCATAAAACCTATATTGATATGACATCATCAAAGATATTGATAAACCTATGGTTTACCATGTTTTAATGCTAATTTATATAAAAAAACATAGTGAATTGCATGGAAACTTAGGGTTTTATAGTGAAAAGGCATGAAGATTGGATTTTGAGCTAACTTTCTGTTGGATTACTTGTTTTGAAGGTAAAATAACACAAGAGTGGTAAAATTCATCAAAAGACTTGAATGAGACATTTGAAGACCAAAAGAAGTCCAAGTGAAGCAAGTTACAAGCAAATTGAAGATTGATGGAGCGCGCTAATGATGCAAATTAGCCAAATTCCACTGGAAGAGCGCGCTTCAACACTTTACAGGGTGCTCTAGCGCGCTAAAAAGGAGAAAAAATTTCCCTTCAAAGAGCAAGCTCAAGCGCCTACTAGCGCGCTAAGGCAGAGAAATTTAGTATAAGAGCGTGCTTCAGCGCCATGATACGTTAAAATTCAGGCCCAATTGTTATTAATATCTACCTTAAGATTTGAGTGAATATTCTGTGGAAGATCTTAATGGAAATTAAAAGATATGATTTCATCATTATAAATAAAGGGATTTTGATCAATTTAGGATGGACACGGAATATAGAGTACTAATTAGGAAAGGAGAGATAAACACATTCTTCATGCTTATGAGCAACAAGAGCGAGTGGAACTCACGAAGACACTGGGAGATTTGAAGATTCAGCCGCCATCACACCACTAGACTCCGAGGGATTCTTTTTATCTTTTTGTGTTTTTCAATTTCAATATGCTAGGCTAAACTTCTATGTAGTTAGGGGCAAATGGACCCCATTTGATTCTTTTTGCTTATGAGTTAAGTTGTTTCTAAATTCTTCTCTTTTTATAATGGATTGAATTTATCTGTTGTTAATGCTTTCTATGAATTTGCTCCTTATAGAATGATTTAGAGGAATTGCATGAAAATAGGAATGTTGGTGTATGAATCCTGATTGGATAAATTCACCATGATTCTTGTGATCTAGGAATAGACATAAGATAATTGTGCAATCTTTAGATTCTTGATCTTAATGCATGTTTTCTTGGGGAATAACCGGAGAACTAGGGGTCCTTCAAGACCACATAGAATTAGGGTAATAAGGGATTGAGCCCTAATTAATCTAGAAAGAATTAGTTGTCATTATATTAAGAGCAGTTTCTTTAATGATTTTACTCATAACATAAAGAGGATAATGGGGAAATCGAATCCTAACTACGCGTATTCTTATTTGTTTACACAACTCATCTCTTTAATTGCTTTCCTTAATTCTAAATTTGCATGATCTAGATTGACTCTGAATTAAATCTTCTTGATCTTAATCTTGGTTGTCCAACTAAACTGCAATTAGTGAACTAGTGCTTGAAAACCAATCCTTGTGGGAATGATCTCGTACTCCAGTACACTTTGTTACTTAACAACTGGTGCACTTGCAGAGTTGCAACATATATGAACTTTGAATGCATAGGATCCACATCATCAACTTGACTTCACATTTTCAACATGACTCACTGACATGACACAATAAATTTATATTCGGGAGGACATGTTTTCAAATTTGTATTGTGTTTGTGTTGACAGAAATTGTGCGAAAAATCACATTATGTTACGTGTCATCCTACAAATACGGAATGTACTCACGTTAATCTTCTAATAAGTTATTTGTGTCATGTCATATCAACTTAACATTGGCGAAAACAACATTCAATATACATGTTATTTGTATCTATCATGCCATGTCAACCTACATAATAAATAATATACTTTATGGTTATTAGGTTATTCATATTGTGTCATGTCAGTTCAAATTATTACCCCTAATCTCTAGGTTAATGATTCAACCCTTGATAAAAACATCAACAAAGTCAGATAAAATGACTAAGAACCATATGGTGAGGATCGAGTGACACCTGCTCTTCGGTTGTCACTATTCTATGGTCGTGGGAGGTGAGGCACCCTAAACACTCTCAAATGTACTATTTGCAACTTTCACTAGAAAGAGACCAATATTGTCCTATGAGTGATAAGGTTGAAGGATTTAGAAGCACATGGTTCGATGTAAGAGTTATGTTAATAATAATAGGAAAAATATTTGTCCTTTTAAAGGATGGTCATTTTAGTTAAAATTAGTGTTTTTTATTTAAAATTTAAATTAAAAAACCCACTTTCTCCCTGATGATTTCCATTGTGTATCTATTTCTCTCATTTAAAATGACACAATTCTATGTCCTTTAAAAGGACAAACACCAAACCCATAATAATAATAATAAATAAAAATTCAAATGAGACTTAAAGCTTTGGAAAAGCATAATGTTTGTTAATAGAGGTTATGTGTGCAAATAATGAAATTGAAGACATGCACTATGGACCTCAAGAATGAAAATGGTGGTGAAGGAGGTCATCGACGATAGCCACCTCCATTATCATGGAGGCGATGTTGAGACATTGAGAGGGCTTGCACTTGACATGAAAAAAGACAATTAATACATTTTTTAAGGAGTTAGAGGTCAAAAGTTGAAAATTACTCTTAGGAGCTTGTAATAAAAAATATTTTTCTATTTTCTCTCATTAGAAAATATTTTATTTAAGATATTTTGTAAAAATATATCTAGTTAAGCCAAATAGATACCTAAAACACTCATATGAAAAAATAATACATCAGTTATGATTCGAGTGGAAGTAACAATAAATATTTAGTATTACAATGATATTGAAGACAATTTTAAGATAAATACTAATGAAAAAATAAATAAAGAATGTACTTTTTGTTATAAATGGATATTACTATATGAGAATGTTACAAATGTACATTACTAGGCTTTATCACACTTTACGGAAGATTAAGTATTGTAACCACAGACTTTGAATGGACAAGAAGATGATAATATATTGAATAGTATAATTTATGACTTCTTCTCCCATACTCTCTTTCTCTCTATCTTGTAATTTTCTTTTGTTAAGTTCATTCCATTTATTCACCTTTCTTTTCAAAACACGTCATCAATACGATTTGGTTAGAATTTTTGGAAGTTGCTCAAGGTGGAAAATTTTGTTCTGAAATATTTCATTACTTTTAGTTGTTGATTTCAACATCATAGCCCCATTTTTTTATTGTATGTTGGTATGTTATATTAAAAATTATTTATTTATTTATATAGCATGTCAAACATTACAAAGAGGGAGTTTGCAACGTTAGATATTACGGAAGTAATTATTTAACATGGGCTTTTGATGTCAAGATACATCTAACATCACTAGATCTCAATGAAGCCATTCTCCATGAATCTAGTTGTACTTCTTCCTAGAAGGCCAAAGCTTTGATCTTTATTCGCCACCATCTACTAGAAGATCTAAAGGTAGAATATTTAAACAAAAAGGACCCTGCAATTTTATGGTAATCCCTGAAGGATCTCTGATGGGACGAAAATTTGTTCCCATCTAAGCCTATTTTGATGGCAAAATATCATATGTTCCCTCATCTGATAAGCAACTTTTGCACTAAAAATACATGTTTATATCTTTATTTATGACAAAAACACAGTGGGGAACAAATGATGATGTAATCATTTAAGAAATATAGAAAAAGGGGAACAGAATAGGAACATTAAATACACCTGCTTCACTAACTCAATCTCTCTGTACACTTTAGAGGAAACGTTGAAAAAAGGCTTCCATAAAGAATAAGAAAATCAAGCAGGAAGAAACGTGTACAACAGAGAATAAAGAGTTCCCATTGGCTAAGAGGAAAACAAGGCATAGGGAATACAGAAGAAAAGGCAAATCTCAACAATAAGTGTCTCTTCCAGCAACTTGCATCCCTCTGAGCACTGTTCACACCGCCTTTTTCATGCAGTAAAAAAAACAACTCAATGGAAATTACAAGTTTTGCCACTCACTCTTCTGCCTATAAATAGGACGTTCCAACACGAAGAAACCATCAAATTCCTTAAGAAGATATCACTTAGTTTCATTTGTAGTTTTTACATTTTAGTTGTATAGTTTTAGCAGTAGTTAAGTGTCAACAACTTCTCCTCTATTCTGTATCACCCACTTAAGACTCCTCACGAGCACCAACCATATTTCTCCAGTTTAACTTTGTTGTAACCTAATTTGTCTCTTATCAATATAACCTGTTATTTCTTTTCTCTTCCATTCGTTATCTCTGAACTGAATCTCGGTTCTATGCGATTTCAGTTTGGAATAATAATGTTTAAAGTATTAGCCATATGCTAAGTTATTTGTGGAACGGGAAAACCGTGAAGTTAAAGAACCATTTTCAAAACTCTTGTACTGAAGCTTTTGCTTTTCTCTAATTAAGTGTGCTATATTCATTGCGTATCAATGGAAATTGAACGCATACTGAGAAAGGAACTTCCATAAGGGGGGATTTCAGATAGCTTAATCAGAGGGGGAAGGTAGTGTTGTGAAAACAACACTGCTGGTTGCCTTAAGAATAAGAAACCACCTCGTTCACTGAAGGTTCTGTATTTAGTAACTGTTGGTGTCAAGGGAGCCATATGAATATGGGAACTCTTGAACCATTAAAGTCCACGAGCTGAGGAATCAGAGTTGGCCGTGAAAAGAACTGAACAAATTCAGAAGGGTTAAGTCTTGAGTGGAGAATATAGCTATTTAAGAATGGAACAGTGGATCCGTTCCTTGTGTTAAAAATTGTTTTATCCATCCATATTGTTGTCTCTTAAATATTGTTATGTTAGTTGTATTTTATTTATTAAATCTTATGACAACAACAACCAATCTCCAATGAATATTGTCGTTCCTTTTCTCATCAAGAAGGATTTCATATATAACGACGCGAGGAGCTATTTGCAGTCAGAATGAACCTATTATCCTTGAGGAATGTTGTGAAGATAATGGGGGACATTTGACCAAACAAATCAATTACCATCTTTTCTTTTCTTTTTAATTCTTTTTAAAATAGTTTAAGGTATTATTTAGAGTTCTATCATCGTGGGAACAATAATCTGGGCATTAATAGTTCCATTTATTACTTGATGCGTGCACTTACGTTGAAGTCAAGAGAATAAATGTGTTTTTTCTTGATGAAATGAATTAAGGGAACGTCCTTTCAAAGAATATATTAAGCAACCAAAAAGTTCACTCCCAACAATCTCTATGACGATCAACAAGATGTTGTCCTACCCTGATAGGTTTTAGATCTATCAAGGAAGATGAAAGAAGTAGAAAGGGGATGAGGAGACAGAGAAGTAGCTTTTCTTATTTCTGAATGAATGAGTATTACAATCAAGCCATCCTTTTTATAATCAAGGATAACTGATTCATAAGAGATGCAACATGCACCGTAGGATAATGTAACAGAATCCTAACTAACTAACTTACTCTATATGTATTTACACAAGCAAGTCTATCATGCTGACTCCTGGTATCTCTTTGGCTTCTTGATTACTCTTTTGATTCTTCTTTCAGCAATGGAACTCTCCCTCTCATCGGATGCCTCCACATGCAATTCTGGTTCTCCTTCTTCATCAGCAGCTGTTATTCCTGTTGGCTTCATTGGGCCATGGCTGTGGGGCTCCTCCGTTGGGCTATTACACATTGGGCCCATATCAATACCTCCCCCATTAAAATCAACCTTGTCCTCAAGGTTGAAAGTAGGAAATTGCTTGGTGAATTCTGCTAGAGATTCCCAAGTAGCTGCTTCTGATGACATACCTTTCCACAAGATGCGGATCTGTTGAACTGACTCGCCCCCTTCCTGATTGACACGAGTAGCTAGCACTTGTTGGGGTTCCAAAATTGGTAGACCCCCTTGGAAACAATCGGGTAGTGAACTCGAGACAACATTGTGATCTCCTTTGAAGGGTTTGAGCAAGGACACATGAAAAGTATGGTGAATTTTGGCTTGTAGGGGTAATGCCAATTTGTAAGCAACCTTGCCTATTCTCTTAAGAATTTCAAAGGGACCAAAATATCGTTTGGCTAATTTATGGGACAATCTTTGAGCCACAGATGATTGCCTGTAAGGTTGAAGTTGAACCCATACCAGATCCCCAACTCTATAAGAAACATCTCTTCTGTGTTTATTGGCACTATGCTTCATGGCCTCCTGAGATTGTAGCAAGTTCTCTTTCAACAGTAGCAAAGTGTCTTGTCTATCCACTAGTAGTCTATCTACCTCAGCTAATGTAGCGGTGGAAGTAATATAATCCAAAAGGGAAGGAGGCTCACGACCATAAACAGCCATGAAAGGAGACATACCTGCTGAGTTATGGTAAGTTGTATTATAACAATATTCTGCCCAATGGAGAACTTTCGACCATTTGTTTGGAGTGTCAGCCACAAAACATCTGAGATACTGCTCCAAAACTCGATTAACCACCTCAGATTGGCCATCTGATTGTGGATGATAAGTTGTGGTATGTCGTAAGTGAGTGCCACTAAGTTCAAATAACTCAGTCCAAAATCTGCTAAGGAACAAGGGGTCCCTATCAGAGATGAGAGATCGAGGAAGGCCATGTAGTTTACACACCATCCGGGTAAACAATTCTGCCACCTTAACAGCTGTAAATTTTCGGGGTAAGGATCCAAAATGTGCCTGTTTGGAAAGCATGTCAACTACCACTAGAATGGTGGTGTATCCATATGAAAGAGGCAGACCAATTATAAAATCCAGTGACAAGTCTTCCCAAATTCGTGAAGGAATGGGAATAGGTTGCAGTAGACCGGCAGGAGCTTGGGTGGAGTATTTGACTTGTTGGCACACTATACAAGACTTAACAAAGTCTTTTACAGCTCTCTTTAACCCAGGCCAAGTAAAGCTGGCAGTGGTTCGAGCTATTGTTTTCTGGATTCCTGCATGTCCACTAGCCAAAGTAGAATGGTTTTCTTGAAGTACCTGATGAACTAGAGAAGAGGCAGGATCTAATAAAAGCTTTCTTTACATAAAAGCAATCCTTCACGAATTTCCAAATCCAGATTGGACGATGGATCATCTAATAGCTGCTGATACTTTCGTTTGAAAAAGTCACTTGTCTGATTTTCCTTTTTTAACTCCTCCAAGATATTAAAATGTACTACTGCCATGGTTTGAATTGACAACACAGAAGGATAGCGAGAGAGTGCATCAGCTACTCTATTTTCTTTCCCTGGTTTATATACTATAGAGTATTGGAAACCAAGTAATTTGGCAAGGTAGTATTGTTGTTCTGGAGTTTGAACCACCTGATCCAGCAAAGCACGCAAGCTTTTTTGGTCTGTGCGTGTAACAACCCGTGTTAACCCGGATTGTTAACACACTATCGTATTAAGCCACGCTTAATAAAAATGCGGAATAACTTTTTCTTTAATTCAATTATGACGTCATTAACTTAACCAACTTGATTACTTAATCATTTTCATAAAAATACTGCCTGTATGTAAATTGCAAGACAACTAACTGAATACCTCGTACATAAATATAGGGTGAGTATCTAAAGCCACAGGTCTACACAAGTAGCCTGGGTCAAAATCCTGATACTTTAATTACAACATTAACATAAAAAGACGATAACAATCATGTGGCATGGACAAACCCCATGCTCACCAAATAAGGCAACAATGCCCAATATCAGTCATAACATAAACTTAACATAAACGGAGCAGAATATATGAATAAGCGGAAAAACATAACAGCAGTCAATCCAGCAAGACAACACATCAGAATATCAGCTCAGCTCTGGCCTCCTGCCACCTGAGCCCTCAACATTACCTGATCCTGAAATAAGCGTCCCCAAACGTGGGGTGAGATCTCTAACAAGAAATCTCAGTAAGACAAGGGGTCCTCAAGGAGTCTCCACCCCAAGCTCACTTACATGTGTAATATAAGTTCTAAAAACAGTATTACAGTATAAGTTCTAAAATCATGCGATGCAGCAATTAATCATGTCATGTGTGCTTTCAAATCTACTGGCCAGAGAAATGTAGGAATACGTCTATGCCTACATGAGTACATGGATACTACCTGCACCTCACCCACATGCTTCTCCATCTTGTATGTACTACATACTCAGGATTGCCGTCTAGGTGGACACCACATGCATATCATAATAGCTCATTACATATAAACAGCTCAACAGCATTTCCAAAATAATCAAAGCATGTAACACAGCATGCATAAACCCATCCCCATGGGACATGGTGGAACATCAAAATGGCTAAACCGAGGACACGAAAGCTTACCTTGCAAGCTAGCTATCCAAGCCAAGAGTCCAACCACTCACTAGTCCACAAACAGCAGTATCACAATCTGATATGGACCATTAACAAGTCAATATTAATGCACAACATGCATACAACTTAAAGACTACGCCTTTCCTTTACGTTTTACGTCTTAAGGCTTCCAACAAAGCCATAAGCCCTTAATCATATGACTTTGACTTAGTCCATTTATTACAGAAGTTCAACTTCCTTAAACTAGGGTCCACACACACCCAATAGCTTACTGTTCATACAGTAAAGCTACTGTCTGCGCAGAACCCAGGATATCCGGATATCTTGAAGAACATATCCGGATATCACACTGGACATATCTGGATATGTCATATCCGGATACCCAGATCCCATATCCGGATATCAATATCCGGATACCATATCCGGATACTGATATCCGGATATCTGTTCGACAAATATCCGGATATCTCACGACAGAATGCAGTTTCTGCATTTCGTGAATATTCATCCCAAAGGTCCAACTTTTAACACATGTACACGTTAAAGCATGCATCTTTAGTTCATTTTAGGTTCATATACCTTATACCCTCTTGTTTACTCATTAAACATGGCCAAGACATCAACTTTAAGCATCATAAACTCATGATCATAGTGAGGTAACTTACCAAAGTTCAAAACAGAGGCAAGTTGTGCTCTTGGAGCTCTCCCAAGGTTCCTCAAACTCAGCCTAAGTAGGAGCACGAAAATGGCACTTCAAGATGGGTTCTTGCACCACAAGAAAGCACTTTGAAGCTCACAATGACTACCACGAAGTAGCCATTACTAAAGCTTCAAACTCATGCTCACTAACTACCCCTCAACTCAGAATGATGGCCACAATGCAGCCCCAAGGTTTACTCTCACCTTCACAAGTGTTTAAACAATCATGAAAGGTGATAACTTGGCTAAAGAATGAAGAAGGAAGAAGAAGAAGAAGAAGAAGAAGAAGAAGGAGGGTGGCAGCTGCAGCCACTATTCACGTTCAATATGCATGCCTAGGGTTTTGTGCCCACTAATGGGTCTATTTATAGGCCCAAGTCACTAACCGCGCAGTATTAGCCTTAATCGCAAAGTAAAAGATCTTGATCTCAAACTTCGGATTCTAGACCTACGCATTTTTCTAAGATTTGTCATATTTTTATTTTATTTTTCGGAACACCTTTCCGGTACGCGCTTTTCCATAGCCAGTATCAGTTCTGGCATCAGATTACGTCATTTTGACTTGAAACTTGTTTTACAAGTCCTACATAATATTCTAGTAATTATAATGCATTCGTTATAATTTTCCGGGATACTTTTCCGGTACGCATTTATACCGAGTAGCAGAACCGGTATCTGCGCTTTTCTTTCGAAAAGCGACTTTCAGCATTTTTACTCACTCAATATAATTATCTAAGCCCATTAATAATTATTAGGGTCAATTATGGAATTATTTCCTAATTATCATAATTAACTTACTAATTACCTTAATTAGCGGTGCGGGTTCTTACAGTGCGAATCAAGAACTTTCTTCCTAAGAGGTACTGTCTCCATTTCTTCACAGATTCAGTAATAGCATAAAGTTCTCGCACATATGCCGACGCCTTCTGAATTCTCAGTGTCAATTTCTTACTGAAATATGATATGGGATGCTCATCTTGTAACAAAACAGCCCCTATACCCAGATCAGATGCATCTGTCTCGATTACAAAGTCCTGACTGAAGTTGGGAAGAGCAAGCACAGGAGCTGAAGACATTGCCAATTTCAGTTGATCAAAAGCCAGTTGAGCTGCTGCTATCCAAAAGAAAGAGTCTTTCTTTAACAGGTCAGTTAGTGGAGCAGCTATGGTAGAATGTTTGCATACAAATCTTCTATAATACCCTGTGAGGCCTAAAAACCCCTGAGTTGTTTGAGATTCTTTGGAACAGTTCCATCATGGTGTCTATTTTGCTACCATCCATACTGACTCCTTCAACCGAAACTATATGACCAAGATACTCCACCTTAGGTTGCCCAAATGAGCATTTGCTCCTTTTGACATAGAATTGGTTAGTCTGTAATGTCATGAGGACCTGTTGTAAATGGTACAAATGACTATCCATTGAAGCACTATATATCAAAATGTCATCAAAAAACACACCAACAAACTTTCGAAGAAAAGGCTGTAGTATCAAATTCATGGTTGCTTGAAATGTTGATAGAGCATTGGTCAACCCGAAAGGCATTACAAGAAATTCATAATGGCCTTGATGGGTTCAAAAAGCAGTTTTATGGATGTCTGCAGAAGAAACCCGTATTTGATGATACCCAGCTCGTAAGTCCAACTTGGAAAAAATTTGAGCTCCACCTAGCTCATCCATCAATTCATCTGCTGTGGGAATTGGAAATCTATCTCGGATAGTAATACTATTTAATGCTCGATAGTCAATGCAAAAACACCATGTCCCATCCTTCTTTTTGACTAAAAGAACAGGAGAAGAGAATGGACTAGAGCCGTGCCGAATGAATCCAGAATCCAACATCTGTTGCACTTGTTTCTCGATTTCACTCTTCTGAAAATGAGGATATCGATAGGGTCTCACATTAACAGGAGGTGCATTCGGTTGCAGATGTATAGCATGATCCAGTTGTCTATTGGGAGGCAACTCTTTAGGTTCTTGGAAAATGGAGTCAAATTGATGCAGTAGCAGCTGTACTTTAGGATCCAAAGTAGAAACAGGCACACTAACATTGGAATCTAGCAAAGTGAGTTGGTACAATGAAGCCACTTGATCAGAATTCTGAATTCTTCTGAATTGATTGAATGAAATTGGAGTGGAATGCTTGTCTCCTTGTAGTTTTATATTTGTTCCTTCCCATGTAAATTCCATGGTCAACTGCTGATAGTTCAACACTATAGGACCCAAGGCTTGCATCCTTTGTACACCCAATACCATATCCACTCCCTGGATTGGTAAAATGTAGAAATCGACCAAAAAGATGTGCTGTTGTATTTGAACTGGAACAGCCGCACACAATCCCTCACATTTTAACATCTGGCCATTGCCCACCATTACATCAAATTGCTTGTCTGTAGTCATTGGCAAATTGAGAGTAGATACCACTTTTGGCTGCAAAAAATTATGGGTGCTTCCCCCATCTACAAGCAATGCTAATTCGGACTTTCCAATATGGCAAGAGAAACGTAAAGTTTGAGGCATCAGAAAACCAGATAAGGCATGAAAACTTATGTGTGGTGAATCTGTATTAGGAATTTCTGATTCAAATTTGGGCTGGTGTGAGGGTTCTAAGGGTGGTGGTTCAGGTTTATGTAATTCATCATCAGGGACTATAAGGATATGAACTGAGGCTTTGCACTTATGACCAACAAAGAACTTGTCTCCACAATAGAAACAATGGGTGGGTTTGTAATCCAGATATGAAGCAACTAAGGAGAAAAGATTCAGAAAGTCCATTTAAATTATTGGATAATGTCTCAAATTCGGTTTGGTAGTCCATCACCGATCCTTTTTGCATCAACTTAGCCAATTTCTCTTGATAATCTTCCAACTCCATTGGTCCAAAACGAATCTGGAGGGATTGCAGAAATCCTTCCCAGGATGTGATGGACGTATTCTGATGTAGCCATTTGTACCAAGCCAATGCTTTCCCATCGAAGTAAAAAGGAGCCACTCTCAACCGTTGATCTGTGACAGTTTCATAGAAATCAAAGAACTGATTCACCTTAAAGATCCAATCCTGGGGATCATGTGAACCATCGTATCGAGGAACCTTGATGCGCAAGTTCTTGGCTGCTTGAAGCTCTTTCGAACCAGATGATTGATGATGTGCAGAAGAGGAAGTGTGGGACGATTCACGATCTCTGTAATGGTCGAAAATCGCATCCAATTTGCATGTGATTTCCATATACTGTCGTTGCATCTGTTCTTTGAGAACTTCAACATCAGATTGTGTTTGTTCCCACCGATCATCAACTGATTTAGAACGGGTCTCGGGTGCCATTGTTCAAGTAGATGAAAGCACCAATTGATAGGTTTTAGATCTATCAAGGAAGATGAAAGAAGTAGAAAGGGGATGAGGAGACAGAGAAGTAGCTTTTCTTATTTCTGAATGAATGAGTATTACAATCAAGCCATCCTTTTTATAATCAAGGATAACTGATTCATAAGAGATGCAACATGCACCGTAGGATGATGTAACAGAATCCTAACTAACTAACTTACTCTATATGTATTTACACAAGCAAGTCTATCATGCTGACTCCTGGTATCTCTTTGGCTTCTTGATTACTCTTTTGATTCTTCTTTCAGCAATGGAACTCTCCCTCTCATCGGATGCCTCCACATGCAATTCTGGTTCTCCTTCTTCATCAGCAGCTGTTATTCCTGTTGGCTTCATTGGGCCATGGCTGTGGGGCTCCTCCGTTGGGCTATTACACATTGGGCCCATATCATACCCCAAGCTGGATTAGTGGATTTAAATGGATCAATCTGCGCTTTTAGGATTTTAAATCTATAGGGTAGTATAATTCTATTATTCGTCGAATTGTGTCCTTAATGAGTCTTTGTGGCCAAAAGATCATAAAGACTGAAATATTGGGAAAAAATATTATCTACCTTCCATGTTAGCAACCTTATATCTCTATTTTATTTTCTCTTTTTGTTTTAATTTTTTTTTACAAAAAACTTTAGTAAATGAGATGGCACAAGAGTAAAAAAAAATCAAGAATAAAATAGACCAAAAATGAAAATAGAAAAAAATCAAACATATCTTAATAAAAAGAATAAAATAGACCACAACCGGGTTTTTTTTAACTTTTCCCAATCATTAACCCCTTATTTTATTCCTGGATAATAAATAAGATTTCCAAAATACAATTGAGTTGAAAATTAAAATTTTAACGCAATTATATATTCATTAAATAAATAAAAAGCATCCATTTCTTCGATATGGGAAATATAATTGTGCTTTTTTTTTTCTGTATTTGTCTGAGTATAGGAGTTAATGGAAGAGAAAGAGACTTGAAGCATTTTTTCTGTGTCAGTGTATTTGAAATTTAAAAATTTGCATTTGGCTGTATTCTCTTTCCACATAGGATTATTGGTTCCAACAACAAAGATTGTTCATTATTACTTCTTTAAAAAGTCGGTATCAGAAACAAGGTAGAAGAAGAGAAGAAGATGCATTCATAGCCATAATAATAATGTTTTGTTTCATTTTCAAATCTCAACCTTCATTTCACACACTCTTTGTGAAATTAAAAAGGGAAAAAAAAAGAAAGAACTGATTTTGATTTGTGATTTCTCCAAAGCCTCAACATTTATATTGAACTCGTGACTTTCTCTCTCACGTTTCTCATGGTAAACCAAAATGGACTTACATTGACTTCACCCTTAGATCTCTCTTTATTTATTGCATGACGCAATCTCTCTTCTTTTTAAAACATTTTCAGAGATCATTTGTATCGTCACTCACTTCATTGCTTGCTGTTACAAAAGGTTGGATTTTTATTTTTATTTTCATTGTTTTTTTATTTTTCAGCTCTCAGTTTTGGAGATTGTTCCTTCTCTTTTCCTTTTTTGAGTGTGATTTAGTGCATTTTGTGGTTAATGCTGAGGTGGGTCTGTGCCTAGTAAAACTGAAGTACATGCAAATGGGGTGTTTGGTTTTTTAAAGTTTCTAACTTTTTCCGATCTTGTGCTTCATAGTTTGATGTTTGTAGCATTTTGGTTCCTGGGTCTGTGTTTATCTTTGCCCTTTATCATTTTTGTCTGTATTTGAAAAATTTGACAAATGGGTTTTCTTCCTAATCCTAGGCGTTATTATCTATGCATTCCTAACCTTATTTTTGTTTTTCTTTCTTTTGTGTTTGGTGATGTATTGGTTTTTCTTCCTGCAATTCAAGAGCTGAATTCATGACTGCTAAGGTTTTATGTTTGAAAAGGATTTTTTTTGTTCTTCCAGTTTTCAAGAACAATCTCACTTCTTCTCTACTTTTCTTTTTGAGCTTGGGTGTTTTTACATATCAGCAAAGCTCAATTGATTGCTATACTGCTAAAAAATAAAAAATAAAATTGTGTTCTTTTGACTTATCTTTGGATCTTTGTTATGCAGTAGAAGAACTTGAGGGGCAAAGGAGAGCAAAATTTGTGGATTCGAGGTAGACTAATTCAAGATAATTTGTAAGCAAAATGACCATTGATATGCCCCAATCCATAGCCCAAAATGTTAGGGCAAGCAGATCTTCCTTTAGCTCTAGCAATGCCAATGAGGATACCCCTGTACGCAACTATGCTTCTGTTAGCAATGATGATGACTATGACAGTGATAGCACCAATTTTGCACCACCGTGAGTATCCTCCTTTCTTTTGCAGATATATTGGAACTTTTAAAATGATGATCTATTTTGTAGTGTTAAAAAAATTTATATGCTAAAATCTAGTATATGTATCTACAGAATTGTAGGGTATTAGAATCTCATTTACGTTTCTTCTCTGGTAGATTGTAAAATGTATTTGTTGCAAGAAATAAGCATAATTATGGTTTGAACTTTGAATCACTAACAGATTTAAATTATTAAACTATAAATTTTATTTTCTTTCTTTAATATAGTTCTATAACATTCAAATAACACTTATAACTCACACATGCTTGAAACTTTATATCCACTCTTGGAAGTTGCACCTAGGGGTGTAAATGGGCTGGACGCCTATTAGGTGCCTACAACTTGACCTGACCCATTTTAAAAATAGTACAGGTTTGAACTAATTAAAAGGTCTCTTTAGAAATCATGTCACAAGTCTATTTGAAAAGGCATGGGCTCTAGGCCTGACCTGTATTTCTCAATAAAAATAATATTTTATTAAGGGCCGACCCAGTTCAAATACCCATTTCGTAAGTGTCTGGGGAAGGGAATACTCTAGGCATTCTTTCCCCTGCTTTTTGCAGAGAGACTGATTCGAACCCGCGACCTGACACACCACGGCAAGCAAGCTTACTGCTAAGCCAAGCCGGCCTTTCTATAAAATAATATTTTATTATTTATTATTTTTTCTAACCATTCTCTTATGAATTTGGTTATTACTTTTTGTTGAGTGGGATTATGTAATACATGAGTGAGTGAGTGAATATGGTTTGTTGTTTTGAAATTTAATTAAGTCTTCTGCATTCTTGGCATTATTTTGTTTTTGATTTCCAACAACGTAATTAAATTGTTAATATTTTGGGTTGTGGTTCCATCAACTTAAACATACAAAAAAAGAAGAAGTAATTATTACCTATAATTTACAGAGTGCAATGTGCCATTTTTGAAAGCGTGGTAGGCTTGATAGACCATGTCAAGTGTATTTTTTAGAAACAAATCAGGCCAAGCCTATAATTTAGCTTGTATCAAGGCTATCAAGCCAAGCCAGACTTGAAATATTTTACGCAAGCCTAGCCTTTTTAGATTAAATCTTGGCTTGGGCTGCTCATTTACACCCCTTGCACCTCTAGGCAACCATTTATAAACTTTCATCTTAAACATTATTCTTGAATTCTGTTCTTGTTGACTATGATCAACCTTACTCTTTGCAACATGATTTTTCCCCTTCTCCCCTTGAACTGTGGGGCTAGTTTCATGACAAGCGAGACTGAATTTGCTGTTTGCTCTTGTGCAACATTCTCGCGTTTTTAACTTGGTATTTGATTTGTTAGTTGCAGCACGCCAGTGGCTGTTCCAGTAGAACTCGCTGGAGCTGTACCCTTGATTGACAGATTCCAAGTAAGAAAAATTATATCTTAAAATCTAGATATAAATATATTTTGTTCAAATAATATTGTTTCTCTTGTAGTTTTGTGTCTTAATGATTTGTCTGACTAGTTACCTGAATCAATGGTGGTTTTTAGTTTCTTGCTTTATGTGCATGAACATTTTGATGTCTCTAAGATTCTGTTAATGTTGTTTGTCAAAGGTGGATGGATTTTTAAAATTAATGCAGAAACAAATTCAATCTGCTGGGAAACGTGGGTTATTTTCTAAAAGATCTATAGGTACCCAAGTTCGAGAAAAATTTACATTCGAGGACATGTTGTGTTTTCAAAAGGTAATCAAATCAAATACCAGTTTTTCAAGATGTGTGTTGTTAAAATTCTTTTTAATGTATGAAGAGCTAACTCAGAAATTCCTGTAGGATCCAATTCCAACCTCATTGCTTAAGATTAATGGTGATTTAGTAAGTCGGGCAACAAAATTATTCCAGATAATTTTGAAATATATGGGAGTTGATTCATCTGATCGTGTAACTCCAATAAGCTTAGACGAACGAGTTGAGCTTGTAGGGAAACTATACAAGCAAAGTTTGAAACGTTCAGAACTCCGAGATGAACTTTTTGTTCAGATATCAAAACAAACAAGAAATAACCCTGAGAGGTACGCAACTTCTAGATTTGGTTTCGAGCATCGTGCTTGATCTTTTCTTGGCCTTTAATCATTGAAGATATATCTGCTGTGGTTTTTGTACTAATGAATAAATATCTGTCTTGTCTAAAAAATAGGCAATACTTGATTAAAGCATGGGAGCTCATGTATTTATGTGCATCCTCCATGCCTTCAAGTAAAGAAGTTGGGGGTTATCTATCGGAATATGTTCATAACATAGCACATGGTGTGACTACTGATCCTGAGATCCAAGCCCTTGCTTTAAGTACATTAAATGCTTTGAAGCGTTCTATCAAGGCTGGTCCCAGACATATAATACCTGGGCGTGAGGAGATTGAAGCTCTGTTGACAGGGAGAAAGCTTACAACTATAGTGTTCTTCCTAGATGAGACATTTGAAGAAATTACATATGACATGTCAACTACAGTTGCTGATGCTGTTGAGGTACTTTGAAAGCCTTATATGCTTCTATTTGCAATTGCTTGCATATCTAACTGATGTAAATATGTAGGAAATATTATGGAAGACTGAAAATTCCAGTTGGAGAAATGTGAATGACTTGAACAAAAGTAATTCGGAGAGGTTAAAAAAAATTTAGTCTCTTGACAGAATCTACTCAATCTAAATGAAGAAATTCAAATGCATCCAATTTTATATACTTTGGATTAAGGCTTTTAGTTGCATATGACAATCTTTTTATGTCATCTAAGTGATTAAGTTGCTAAAGGTTTTTAGCATGGCCCTAAAAATGGAAGTCTACTAATCTTTTGTGGTAATTGGGTCATAAATTCATGACCTACTGCATTTGCAGTGATTAAGATGTTATCTCTACCTTTTAAGGCAATAGTAGTCAAACAGAAACTTTAAACAGTTGGTGTTAACTAGGTGCCTTGCGTCAACTGAGTTGGAAAATGTGCTATATTTTCCTGGATTATATATGTACACCAAGAGGGTGAGCTTGGAGTGGTAAAGTTGCTCCTTGGTGACCAAGAGGTCACTGGTTTGAATCCAGGAAATATTTTCTTTGCAAAAATGCAAGGGTAAAATCGCATATAAGAATTTCCCTCACCCCTCCCCTTGCAAGTTGAGGTTTTATGAAGAGTGATTTTTATATAGTTCATACACTAAAAAAAGGGCCGACCCAGTTCAAATACCCACTTCCTGAGTGTCTGGGAAAGGGAATACTCTATTATAGTTTATATAGTTCATACACTATTATAGTTTATTTATGAATATATGATTTGACTGTTTAATTTTGTGGGTAATTGGAGGAAGGGTGTTGCTTGGTGAAATCTGCTTCAGATTCTATCAACAAGAAGAAATTTTTGTTATCAGCTCTATCCATTTAATTATAATTCCTCCTTAATGTTCTTGTCATGGATATGCACTGCTTGTTCACATCACCCTACTGCTCTGTTGTCTTATACATAAGCAGTTTTAACTTTTTAAAACATAATAAAATTGCTTATTATCTGTATTCTTGTTTCTTTAGCTTGATGTGTCCTTCTTAGCATTACGTATTTAATAGCTGCTAGATTGTGGCATTCTGTTCTTCAAAATGTTGTTTGATGAACAACATATTTTGTTAATTTTGTTTATTGCTTGAAAGGATGCTATATTGTATTAGTTTCTTTGCTTCTGTTTGAAAATCTTGATACCCCCAATCACTTGTGTTTAATCTATTAAGTTTATATGCTTTTATTTCTTACTCAACTTCATATTTGCTCCAGGAACTTGCAGGGCTCATTAAACTGTCAACATACTCTAGCTTTAGTCTGTTTGAATGTCATAAAGTTGTTACTGGCTCCAGATCACCTGATCCTGGGAATGGCATGTTTTTTTCCTCTCCTTGATTGTTATAATATAATCTAGCTAAAATTAATAGTCTAACGGCTCCTTTTATTGTTACTCAGAGGAGTACTTTGGGTTAGATGATAACAAATATATTGGGGATCTCCTGGCTGAATTTAAAGCAGCAAAGGATCGAAGTAAGGGAGAAATCTTGCATTGTAAACTGATATTCAAGAAAAAGTTATTTCGCGAGTCAGATGAAGCTGTGACAGATCCAATGTTTGTGATATTGTCCTATGTACAAGTATGTCTTTTCATTATGAAGCTTTAAAAAGGATTAAAAGCATATCTAGTTTATGTATGAAGCTGCAATTTACTTCAAGTTATAAATTTATTGATGCTGGATGTGTTGTTGTAGTTGCAAATGTCCTACGTACAATATTCCTTTTCATTTTGAAATCTTACGAATGATTAGAAGCATATCTAGTTTATGTATGAAGCCATAATTACCTACAAATTATAAATTTATTGATGCTGGATGGGTTGTTGTAGTTGCAAATGTCCGATGTACAAGTATACCTTTTCACTTTGAAATCTTGCTAATGATTAAAAGCATATCTAGTTTATTATGAAGCTGCAATTACCTTTAAGTTGTAGAGTTGTTGATGCAGCTGGATGTGTTGTTACAGTTGCAGCATGATTATATTTTGGGTAATTACCCTATTGGAAGGGATGATGCTGCTCAGCTTTGTGCGTTACAAATCTTGGCTGAGATTGGATTTGTTAGCACACCAGAATCGTTAACGTAAGTGATTTTCAATGTTCATTTGCTGCTAACTATCTTGTAATACTGTTTAATGTCATTTAAATTTGTGCTATTGAGTGAAGTTGTCAATTTCTGTTTACTATACTCTGTGACCTCAACTGACCGAGATTCTGTATTTCTCAGTAACTGGAATTTACTTCTAGAGCAATTCCTGCCTAGACAAGTTTCAATGACACGAGGGAAACGGGAATGGGAGTTTGACGTTCTTTCTCGTTATCAGTCATTGGTATGGGAAGTCTATCTGTTTTATTCGTCTTTAGTCTTCAATTAGTGGAACAGGGGTAAGGTTGTTCCTTTGTGACTGGAAGGTCATGTGTTTGAGATTGGGAAACAGCCTCTTTTGCAAAAATGTAAGCATAAGGCTGCGTTCAATCAACCCTTATCCCTACCCTTGCAAAGTCGGAGAGCCTTGTGCACTTGGGTTTGCCCTTTCAAACTTCAATTAGTGATAACTATGACAAATTTAATTTTTTCAGCTTGTGTTAATTTTCAAGCCTGTCTTTTTTTTTTTTTTTGTGGTAAACATTTTCAAGCCTTTCATTGTGCATGTAACTTCAGTCATTTTTTACTTTTGTGTTAGTTTTAAATGTATAAATATGGAAGTTGATATTTGCTTCTAGCATACACATTATAATTGATGAAATATACTGCTGAATTTTTTTCTCACTCCTGATATAGGATTTTATTCCCTTTTAATAGGAGCATTTGACAAAAGATGATGCAAGACAACAATTTCTGCGTATGTTGAGAGCACTTCCTTATGGGAATTCTGTTTTCTTCAATGTTCGCAAGATTGATGACCCTATTGGACTCCTGCCTGGACGGATAATGTTGGGAATTAATAAAAGAGGGGTATGACAAAAGGAAAAAAATGGTTAAATATGATTTACAAATTTAAATATTAAAAATGAATTATGCTATTAATTGTATGCTTTTTCTTGATCAATTGTCCATAGATTCATTTTTTCCGTCCAGTTCCTAAGGAATATTTGCACTCAGCTGAGTTGAGAGACATAATGCAATTTGGAAGCAGCAATACTGCAGTCTTCTTTAAAATGCGAGTTGCAGGAGTTCTTCACATATTCCAGTTTGAAACCAAACAGGTAAGATACCTTTGCTAATATTGCACAAGTTGTTATCACTTTGGAATTATTTTGCCTCACTGTCATTTTATAACTTTGTTGTAGGGAGAAGAAATTTGTGTAGCTCTTCAGACACATATAAACGATGTTATGCTGCGCCGCTATTCGAAAGCACGATCTGTGGCTACTGGTTCTTTGAATGAAGATACTTCTAGTAATTTTAAGCCTCCTAATTTGGAATTATATGAGAAGCGTGTAAAAGATTTATCAAAACTTGCTGAAGAATCTCAAAGAAATGCTGATCAAGTAAGTCTAATCTTCTATTGTATAATATAGTATGTTATGCAGGTTGTACAACAAAAACCAAACTGAACTATTAGACCTCGAGGACATTTTCTATGGCTTGCTGCATAGTAAATGGAACCTTTAAGACTTATTTGCTTCTTTTTTACCAGTCATAGTTGAGGTTTGGTATTAGTTGTCTTTTGGCTAGAATAAGGAGACTTGTTCTTGCCTAAAGTTATCAATAATACATATGGAAGAATTTTATGTCCATATCATATAGGTTGTCTAATGCATATTTTCAGTAAATAATAAATAGCATGGTTGTTAGTATCGCACGATACGCGATACGTATCGTGCGATACGATACGATACAGTGTCAAATCGATACGAATCGCAATAGCAAATCGTTTTTGGCATGAATCGTGATTTGGAATCGTAGAATCGAACGATTCGGTTCCGAATCGTGAATCGAAATATTTTTGCGATTCAAAATATAAAAAAAAAAATTAAAAAAAAACACTGAACAGTCGCCTCAACAGTCGCTTGGAACAGCATGTTGTTATATGAAAGGTTGCTTCATGCAGCGTAGAGCGTGCTCCGAAGTGAACTCCGGCACTGATTACCACCGTCACAAGTTGCTAGGTTACTGAGTAAGGAAGCGATCGAGAAACTAAAGTGTTACTCCACGGATTCCGATGATCGAGAGGTCACTGAGTTTAGGTCAGTGTGGCGGAGAAGAACATCCACCGAGGAAGTGCGGGAAAACAAAACGGGAGAATATGAGAAACTATGATCTGGAAAATCAGTTGCAGAAGAGAGAGAAAGTAAGTTTTAGAGAGAGAAAGGAGAATGGAATTATCAAAAGCATAAAAAAAGAAATACACTGTCGTCTATGGCTGAGAAGTGAGAGCTCAAAACAGAAACAAGCTAAATGAAATTTTAAAAAAGAAAAAAGAAATAAAAAAAGTGAAATGGGTGGAGAAATCACCCATAATGTTGTGCAATTTTTCGATTTTGCCACTACGCTTTCTTCGCTATTTTTTTTACAGGTGTTCGTTCACATGAAACTATTTTAAAATTAATTAAGATTTTGTTTATTTTAAAAAAAAAAACGGACATGATTTGATTGATGACAATATGAAAAAGACGAGGAAAAAGAAAAAACTTATTAAAAAAATTAAACTTGTTTTAGATTTGGTTACTTATGGATTTTGTTATTTATATATATTTTTTAATTTGGATTTATATGATATTATATATTTTTAAGTTATTTTTAATTTATTTCTGAATCTTACGATTCGATACGACTCACGATTCACGATACAAAAAAGCAGCCGAACGATTCACGATACGTATTGCGATTCAACACCATGGATAAATAGTTATTATATTTTAAATTATCTTGAATAGTTACTTGAAGAATTGCGTGAGAAGCAAAAACAAGAAGAGAAAATGCAAGAAGAATTGGAGGGCTTAAAAGAATCCTTAAAAGCTGATAAGCAAAATCTTGAGGCTGTTACAAGTGAGCGGGATAGGCTTAGATCATTATGCAATGAAAAAGATAAGGCACTGCAGGTAAAGATCTTGACTTCATTGAATGAATCTTTTTTTATCTTTTTGTTGTTGACCTGTCTTACGGATGATGCAATTGAACAGGTTACAATTCTAGAGAAAAGGAACATGGAAGCAAGGATGGCCAAGTTGAATAATCTAGTGATTGAGAACACTGCCAAAAAGGATCTTGTTGGAGCAGCTAATAACAGAGTCAGATACTCTATGAAACTGTTATTCATAAATTCTATATCACCTTTCTGAATAATCTTGCCCATTTTACTTTCGATGTATAAACTGTGGACTTTGGATGTATCCAACAGATGCTACCAAAGCTTGAAGATGAGCTCAAACTTTGTAAAGATGAGCTGCATGCTGCTGAAGAAACTATTAGAAGGTTGTCAAGTGAAAAATTGATTTTGGAACAGAAGCTATTTGCGCATGAGAAAAGGAATGCTGAAGAGGTAACATAGAAGATTGGAAATCAGTATTTAAAATTAAGAAACCTTAAATTTAAGATGATTTTGGTTGTTGTAATGCAGATTAGTTCTCTTCAACGGAAACTTGAGCAAGAACGCAAAACTGTGAAATCTGAAGCATATGACCTTGAAAGGAAGCTAGAAGGATGTATGCAAGAATTAGTGGCTGCTAAGTCTGCTATTTCAGTAAAGGATTCTGAGTTGGCTGCATTGCAGAATGAATTGAAGGAACTTGAAGAATTGAGAGAAATGAAAGAGGTTTTGAGACTCTTATTTTATTTGTTTAACTGCTCCAATTGTATAGTATAAAATAAAGGTTTCACTATGCAATTTTTTTTACCTTATTTTATGTTAATCTAAAAAAATAAGTACATGTTTTATTATTTAGGACATTGATAGAAAGAATGAACAAACAGCTGCCATACTGAAGATGCAAGGAGCTCAACTAGCTGAAATGGAAGTGCTATATAAGGAAGAGCAGGTTCTAAGGAAGCGTTATTTTAATACAATAGAAGGTGGGTGACTAACTATTTATATTTGGATTTAAGTCTATGTGAATTTGTTGATATACAGACATAACTGACGTATACTCAACCTTGGGACTTGGTTTAATTTCAGATATGAAAGGCAAGATCAGAGTTTATTGTCGACTAAGACCTCTTAGTGAAAAAGAGATTGCTGAGAAAGAAAGAGAAGCTCTTACTACGGTAGATGAGTTTACAGTTGAATATCTATGGAAAGATGATAAACCAAAGCAGCACATATATGATCGCGTTTTTGATGGTGATGCAACCCAAGAAACCGTATTTGAGGATACAAGGGTAAGTCTTAGCGTAACCACTTAAAGATCATAGTTATTTCTTGCTTATGGGAACATATATAACATTTTGTTAAACTCATTGATTTTGTTTTTATTCACAATGCAGTATTTGGTGCAATCTGCAGTAGATGGTTATAATGTCTGCATATTTGCTTACGGTCAAACTGGCTCTGGAAAGACATTTACAATCTATGGATATGAAAACAACCCTGGAATTACTCCGCGTGCTACTGCAGAACTTTTTAGAATTTTGAAGAGAGATAATAACAAGTATTCTTTTTCATTGAAGGTAACATTTCTTAATTGGAGATGAATTAGACCATAGTTCTCTTTTTGCTGGTGAAAATTGTGATTGATGTCGTTTGATCTAGTCAATGTACATATAAATATTCTGTGCTGGTAAATGATTAACAAACTTAAATGCACTGTCAAGTGTAAAAAAGTTTTACACTGCATAACACCTTATTGGATAAAAATACACTAGGGCAGGAATGCTCTTTTATCATGTATGTGGATTACTTGGTCGATTACCTGATTGCACCAGTCTCATAGCCATCTCTTTTGCGTCCCGCCATTCATTCCTTCTTGTTAGTTGTTAGGAAATAGAACTCATTCTAAGGTAGAGCTCTTAGAGTCATACTTAAAGGCTGTTCCTTAGTGAAAGCAAGGAGAGCAGAAAAAGCGCATAAAAAAAAATCATTGGATTCCAGTGTAAAGTTCTTTTACAGTGACACTGCTTCAAAATTATACTCATGATAAAATAATTTTTCAGTTTTTTATGTAATATTGATTCAAGTTCTCCACAACAAATGATTGGAGTTCTGCAAAACTCAGTGCTTTTTGTCTTATGTAGACATCTCTTGTATCCATGATGCAGGCATACATGGTGGAGTTATATCAAGATACCCTTATAGATCTTCTGTTACCTAAGAATGCAAAGCATTTAAAATTGGATATCAAGAAGGATTCGGCGGTAATTATCTCAATGTTCTCATTGCAAATTTCCATTTGTAAATATTTTGTTAATTGAATGCAAAGCATTTAAAATTCTTATCAAGAGCGATTTAAAGGTGCTTATCTATATGCTTGTAATTTTTATTTCTCAGTTAGAAAATTCACTGACCTGTTTGGTTGTGTTAACATTTTTCAATTTCTACTTAACCATGCTTTCTAGCAATTTTTGAGGTAGAGTGCTTTTGTAACCTTTTGGAAACATTTCTAGGTAAGTTATGAAAATTATGGAACCTGTGAAATCTGTCCAAAATTGTGGAATTCCAAGAATTCTATATCATGGATTGCTCTCAACCATAATCATAATGATTTTATTTTATTTATTCTTTGATGTTAGGGAATGGTTGCTGTGGAAAATGTAACAGTTGTGCCAATTTCTACAATAGAAGAATTAAATAGCATAATACAAAGAGGATCTGAACGGAGGCATATATCAGGAACCCAAATGAATGAAGAAAGTTCAAGATCTCATCTTATTCTATCAATTGTAATTGAAAGCACCGACCTTCAAAGTCAATCAGTTGCAAGGGGAAAGGTATTCTTTACTCTCTTTTTTCCCCCTTTGAACAACAGTGATATAGTGTTGTTTAAGACGTTAAAATGTATGCCAGCATAAGTATTTCTTTATTGTTAAGTACCAGTGGAATATTAATCGTTTCTTGACCCCAAAGCATTGTGAATGTTTACTTATTTTATGTTGGATTAACATACAGCTGAGTTTTGTGGATCTAGCTGGTTCAGAAAGAGTGAAAAAGTCAGGTTCTAAAGGTAGTCAACTTAAGGAAGCTCAAAGTATCAATAAGTCATTATCAGCACTTGGAGATGTTATTAGTGCTTTGTCTTCTGGTGGTCAACACACACCTTACAGGAATCACAAGTTAACTATGTTGATGAGTGATTCTCTTGGTGGTAATGCCAAAACTCTCATGTTTGTGAATGTTTCTCCAGCAGAATCAAGTTTGGATGAGACGCATAACTCTCTCATGTATGTTCTTTGTTCTTCCTTATGTTGATTTTCTTATGAGGTTGTATAATTATGTTTATTAACTACACAAGAGGCTGATATAGATCTCACACAAGATTTTTTTTCTAATATATGGGTCCCACTTATTTTTTATCTCTATGACATAAGAATTCTCTTCTCATGTAACATGAGAATTATAAAACCCTTTCTTATGTTATTATTATTAACTTCAAAAGAGGCGAGCTTTGGAGCAGCCATATGGTGCTCTTATGACCGGAAGGTCAGAGTATAGAAAACTTTATTAGTGCTCCTTATCCAAGGTCATGGGCTTTGGATAAGATTGCGTGCAAATGCAATCGACTTTCATCTTTACTCTCGCAAGTCAGAGAACTTTGTGTCCCGGGATAAGATATTTTATTAACTACAAAAAGGTCAACCTTAAGATATTTTAGTAGTTTGATTAAGCTAATATTCTCTCATGTTCTAAAAGTATTCCATTGTGCTTTTATGGTTATTTATTTTAGGTATGCGTCACGAGTGAGATCCATTGTGAATGACCCAAGCAAAAATGTGGATTCAAAAGAGATAGCAAGACTTAAGAAATCGGTTGCCTATTGGAAAGGGCAAGCTGGTAGAAGACTTGAGGATGAACTTTTGGAAGAAATTCAAGAAGATCGACCAAATAAAGAGAGGGTGGATAATCGTAGTAGCTTAGGTAAGTAGGAGCTCACAAATAGTCCCCACTATGCTCTATTTTCTTTTTGGAATGTTCTATCAGTTTCCGTGATCAACAGGTTGGATAGATTGTATTATTTTAGATGGATCTAGGTTGTATAGTTGAATTTTATGTATATATTAATATATATATTTTTCGAAAAAAAGAGGTTTTTTTTTTTATTATATAAAGGTGAAATGATTATGATTTTTATTTTTATTTTTAAAAAAACAAGATGAAACTATATTTGTATTTATCATGCTCCAACTTAGATTGCAACTAGGTTCATTTTATGTATATATTATAAATCCTTTTTGACTCTTGTACATGTAAATACGTACATTATTCTATCTAAATTTTTCTTACCTTAGACATGTGAGTATTTACAAAAGATTAACAAGACTTCTGAGTTTTGTTTTGTTTTGTTTTTTTTTTTTTTGAGATATTTCAATTGGTTTACCGTTTTGTGATTAGTCTAATTTGGGATGGTTTCCCTTGAGTAGGATTGAACAAATGCTCTCATTTTCCCTTCATAAAGATGGTATTGAGTAGGATTGAACAAATGCTCTCATTTTACCTATTCAGTTCTTTGGCGTCAATTGAACTGTCATCATTTGGTTTAAATTTCAGACTAAACATGTGAGTTTTTAAATGGGAATTGCTTTGCATGTAGTTTACGTTTCAATTTTTTTCTTCATTTCCTATAAAAAAAAGGAAAGAAAAAACTAATCATGATTTTCTTACATTTAAAAGAAAAAGAATAAACCCCCTCTTATTCAAATAGGTCTTTTGGTATTTAAGAAAGCACATTTTAATCCCATCTTTTCATCCCAAAAGAAAAATACTCTGTTTGATTGTGATTTTTAAAAACTGTTTTTTAGTTTTCGGAACAAAAAAATTAAAAAACTTGTTTGGTAAGATCTGTTCTGTAAAAAATGTTTTGAAAACTAACTATTTTTTTGTTTGTTTTTAGAATCAAATTTAGAGAACATGTCTGAGTTATTTTTGTTTTCTGCTTTGCTTTTTAACTTTTAAGAAGAAAAAAATATAGAATGTTTTCATAACTATTTTATAAAACAGTTTTAAGAATAATAAAATCAGAACACAAACAAACAGACCCAAAGTTTTCACTTTTTATTTTTTATTTTTTTTTACGGTTGATTGTGAGAAGACAATTAGGGAGATGGGCTTCATCTATATCACATTTTCTTCCAAAGCGAGAATCATTGATCATTAGGGAAACAAAAGCCTGGTAACAATATAACTAAAGCCCATTATGGTCCCATGGTTTGCCAAAGCATGTGTTTAGAGCTTAAAATGTGATATATGTAATGGTACAGTGTGTGTCGAGAGTATACAAATCTAGACAAACCTATCACTACCTCTATACAGCCAAGGAAAAATAGAGATACACAGAAGGGTTTGTGTTCACAACCTTGCTTTGTATTTCAACAAATCTCACATTGAGCATTCATTAGAACAAACAAATTGAGGAGTTGATAAAAGTTGTTCCTAGCTTAAATTTTGCATATGTGACGAGAAGCCCGTATCAAGTGAGCACCACAAAAAAGATGCTTATAAAATAAGGAAAAACATTTTCTCATGTTGCATGAGAATTCAACTCTCATATTGTGACTCTTCAATTTGCGTGCAAAACTTTTCTTTACTTTTTTCTTTTTTTAATAAATGTGGAGTCCACCACTAGTTGAGTCACAACATGAGAATTGAATTCTCATGTAACATGAGAAAATCAAACTCCATAAAATAAGTTAGTTCATATGATGATATCATAAGTCTCAATACTTTTATACAAAATATTGAATTATAACTTTACCGGATCTATTAATTCCTTGTTAACGAATAAGGTTTATTTTGCGAACGTGTGCGAGACAATCTCATTTTAGTAAAACTTTTTAATATCTTTTTAAAAAGGTGCAACACATTGAATTGTGTATATAAAATACGGGTTTTATAATTCTCATGTTGAAGGAAAAATTGAAATATCATATTGTAGAGATAAAAAACATGTGTGACCCATGTGTTTGAAAAAATTATATGTAGGACCCATGTCAGCACGGAAATCAAAGGGTGTGTTGAAAAATTATAATTCTCATGTTGAATGAGAATTATAAAACCCATAAAATACACATAAGATTATTTATTATTCTAAAAATCTAAGCAACTCTTGATGAGTTGAAATGATTCAATCTAAGATTTTTTTGAAATAGAAAAATTCAATTGAATATATATACTAATAATTTGTGCCCAACAGGATTTGAACTATTAGTCAACGGATTTTTTATTTTTTTTTAACTTTTCTTTTAACGAAATTAGATAAAAAAAACTAAAAAAAAAGGAATCATATAGAATATATTCTATAAAATCTACTCTACAATATATAGTTCTATAAAATAAAGGGATAGGTTATACTTACTACCTATTTTTCTTACTATCTCTTACTACCAAATCTTAACCGTTGATTTCCGTCAATCTAACGGTTATAATTTATTGTATATTAATAATTAATTAATAAATATTACGACATAAATTATAACCATTAGAGCCGGAAATCAACGGTCAAGATTTGGTAGTAAAAAAAAAATAGGTAGTAAGTATAATCTATCCCTAAAATAAATAACCAGATTAAAATATAATATGCATAACTAAAACTAAATTAAGAAATTAGCTTACCAAAAAAAAAAAAAACTAAATTAAGAAATTCAAATGGTTTACAAAAAAAAATAAAAATTCAAATGAATAATTAACTAATTTACGAGATAAAAAAAAAGGAAGGTTATAGTTACTACTTATTTTTTTTTACTACTAAATCTTAACCACTGATTTCCGTCAATCTAATGGTTAAGATTTATTGGATCATATTTATTAATTAATTAGTAATTTTCAATAAATCTTAACCGTTAGATTGACGGAAATCAACGGTTAAGATTTAATAGTAAGAAGTAGTAAGAGAAAGAGGTAGTAAGTATAACCTCTCCCTACAAAAAATTACTAACTTACTAATTAATTTTTTTTCACCCTTTGGTCAATATGCCCTAATATAAATAAAATTTATTTTTTATTTAATGATAAAAATGAATTCTTTATTAATACAAATAAAATAAAATGAATTCTTTACGTTCTCCCAAATAACAGAGGTGAGCTTCCTCAAATATCCTTCTCCTCGCATCCAATTTGAAAAGAGAAAAGAAGAGGTTCCTCGAATTCCGAGTGCATTAGTCTTCAGGCACTGGATGTGACGTCCATATTGGGTTCGTAGCAACATTTTTCTCACAAGTTCGAAAAGGTTCCTAAAACTAGATCTTATATTTCTGTTTGAAGCGAATGGTCTTTTCTAATGAAAAAAAATAAAAAATAAAATCCCAAGTACGGTGTTGATTCGTGTATTTTCAACCATGAGAGAGAGAGAGAGAGAAAATGTTAGAATATAGATTGAAATTGAAGTGTTATAATAGAGAGTAAGGAAAAGATAACTATTGATTTGGTCATGGATGCTTGAAATCGAATCATATGACCCGATATTGTGAAATGAGATGATAGATAAGATGATTTATTCCTAAAACTAACTTTTAGATGTTTCTTGGTAAATGAAAATTTCATTATGGCAAAAAAGAAGAAGTGAGATACACTATTACATTCATGCTGCTTATAGATGTAGTTGATCAGGGAAAATACAGTGTTAACTATACACTGGTTCTGGTAAGTAGTTAAACAGAAAACTGAATAACAGAATTTGGTTAATAAGCATAACAGAAAGTAGTTAAGTAACAACTTCTTCTCCACGTGTTGCATGTGGTGGTGATGCATGGTGAAGATCACAAGCTGAAGCTGAAGCTTCTGTTGCTGCTGTAGAGTGCTGTAATAATATCTGCGATTGGGAATCTTATGGGATTTTCTTTTTCTGTAGTGAATACTGGGGAGAAATGCAAGATCCAAGGAATCCTTTATCAGAGAAGATTATGAAATTATTAAACCATATTATGTTATGGGTAATTTCAACTACCAGATAATTTGAGCTACCATTATCTATTCTAATAGTAAAGAACCATTTCAACCTCAAAGTTTAAGTTGTTAAGTGATTAATAGTTTTTTTATATTTCTCTAACATGCCCCCATATACGAGAGCACATTGTTAAGTGATTAATAGAACTTTGACTAGTTAGTCATGTCAGCTCTGATATCATATAAAACGCCAATTCAATCCAAAAATTTAAATTTTTGGGTGAGGCTACATTAATTGTATTATTATTAATGAGAGAGAATGTCAAAAAAGTTTTTGGAGAGAGAGAAAATATTAATCCAATGGTGATTAGATAGGTAGTAGGTTGGTAGTAGGAAATTTTGGTAGTGAGAATATCCCTCCTCTTATTATTATTATGAGCAAGGTTATAGTTACAACTTTTTTTTTACAACCTCTTACAACCAATTCAATCAACGGTTATCATTTATTATGAATTAATAATTAATTAATGAGTTTAATTTTGATAACCGTTGATTGACGGTTAGGTTGTAAAAAAAAAGTCGTAAGTATAACCTTCCTCTATTATTATTATTATTATTTTTATATTTCTCCAATAGACTATAATGTAAACCAAAATGGGATTAGTCAAAAGTTTTTTCAGCTCAAAGTAATGTATAAGAGACTATGTTGCAACAACTGACAAATAATAATGAATTTTCTTAGTACCTTAAGGGCTTAAATATATCTTCTCTTTGGATTCTATTTTTGGTAACTGTTGCTGCTCCAAACATATAACTAACATAACTTTGGCAGTGATAATCTAGTTTGCATAAGGATTTCAGTATGAATGGTTGTTCTAGTGACTATAGGATTCTTAAAGCTCTTAAGCTAATACAGATATTTACAGGCATTGCTATCTGATCAACCCATGATTTCCATGTGCAACCTGGACAACCAAAGGACTGGTGACTTGTGATCTTCTATTCGTCCATGACAAGAACCCAAATGCATATCCCTTTGAGGTAGCTGTTACTTTGAAATTCACAGTGAACTTGATTTTCTGCCCAATTGTTGTGAAGATTAACCGGTTCGGCATAACAGTGACATCAACACCAGGGGGAGAAGACACTACAGCTTTATATATACTTCTTGCTTTTCCAACATTAGTCACAACCCGAGTAACTGAAAAATTGTCTTTAAGATTAGGCACTGTAATAGATGGATAGTTTAGGTCAGATGCAGTACTGAATGCCCTATCACATGTGCTGTTGTCTCTAGTAACAAGATGGAGTGACCGCTGATCATAACCAATTGAACAGAGGAATGCAACAAAATCTGTTGGTTCTGAATCATAGATGAGATAAGGCTCAAGAACTCTTGCAGGGCTCACAAACCCTGATCCATAATCAAATGAATTAGCCCTTCTTTGTTCAGGATCTGCTTTGATGGGTCTGTGGCGCTTATCTAGAATTGTAGCTGCATAATGAACTTATGATTAGTTTCTTGAGTGGAAGTAACGAAGCCAGTGCACCCTTCTTTTTGGTGATAAGTAGAATTGTTAACATGGGAGGGATATTTTGAATCTAGTGCAAGTATAAGAAGACTTACTCCTCATCTTAGTTATTGATCTCCGACGGTTGTAATTTATTAAATTATACCCATCAATTAATTATTAATTCCTAATAAATTAGGGCCGTCATATGCATGAAAATCAATGGTTGAGATGAGAAATAAGACTTTTTATTCTTACGCCAGAGTCAAAAGATTCCTCCTCTTGTTAATAATGTTGAGTGTCTAGCTTTAGAGATATAGTGACAGAAGAAGGAATTTAATGTACTAAGGAGTTTTGTTTGAACTTGAATAATTAAGAAGAATCTCTAAGCAGATTTATATATATAGGACTGTGGAAAGTGATATTAATATCAGTATATATTACCAGTTGTCATGATGGCAGATTTGATAGCAGATGGAGACCAAGAAGGATGGACAGCTTTGACTAGGGTTGCAATTCCAGTTACATGAGGACAAGCCATAGAAGTTCCTGAGAGAATGTTGAACATGTTTCCAGCAGCTGGAGACCATGCTGCCAGGATATTTAGTCCTGGAGCTGTGACATCAGGCTACATAGCAACAGCAGTACAATCAGAAGTCCATGAATGAAGTGAGAAATAATAACGAATATTATTAAAAAAGAGAGAGCCAAAGATAGATTATCGAAATTCATTTGCATATTAATGAGAATGAGGCAGAATCCTTTGACACCAGTGTCAAATTTTAAGTTTGACACCTCATCTGAGAGCCGTTAGATCAAAAAAGATCAACGGTGTCACATGCGTGCAAATTCGTTGATCTTTTTTGATCTAACGGCTCTCAGATAAGGTGTTAAACTTAAAATTTGACACCGGTGTCAAATGATCCCATCTCAATGAGAATACATCACCTTCAAAATTTCTGGGTTTAAAGCATTGGGGCCTTTAGAAGAAAATGCTGCTACACGGGGTGCAGGTTGAGCTCCTAGTACTGTCTTTGCTCTAAATATCCTTGACAAAGGCATACTGTTCAGAATGTAATTAACATGATGCTAGGTTAGACTTCAGCACATGAAAGTAAAAGCTGAGTACATTACATAAATGTCAATTTTTCCCCCCCTCTAACATAAAACAAACCGTGTTCTCTTGAGATAGGATAGAATCTTTTCTCCTATTTTTCTTCCAACAATAGCTGAAGGGATCACGAATGGGATGGCAACATCTTGATCTGTCTCATCAATAAGTATCATGCCAACTCCACCTGCCTCTTTCACTATCTTGCTCTTTGCCACCTTTGACTCCGTTGAACTCTCTACATGTCTACACACCAGAACCTTCCCTTTGGTCTTAGTTTTATTCAAAGAACTCTCTAAGCAGTAACTACAGAAGCAAATGAAAGAGAGCAAAATATAACTTAAAAGCCATCCTTTTGCATTGATTTTTGAGTAGTTCTAACTTTTAAGTACCTTGCTTCACCTGGATTGATAAGGAGTAAAATATCCTGCAAAGGCTTCGGAAGCAGAAATGATCCTTGTGGAGGCATTCATTTCAAAGAGACTGAGACTTTCACCCTGTTTCAATCATAAGGAAAACTAATCAGGGTCCTCATAGTGTCCAGAAAATCTACCTTTGAAAATAAACAAGCTTTACCGTGATTTTAACACCATTGCCTAATGTGATATCAGAAGTGAAATCCCTATCTGTTGAGCTGGCAGCAACAGTGAGCATCCATGGTGCAAGATTTGTAGCAGAACCAGGATTTCCTTCATTTCCAGCTGATGCAACAACCAGCACTCCACGATTAGCAGCATGAAATGACCCTATAGATATGGCATCACTGAAATAGTCTCCTTGGGGGGATTCAGCACCCAGAGATAGAGACAAAATGTGAACCCCATCTCTTATTGCATCATCAAATGCAGCTAGCAAATCCACATCATAGCAACCTGAATCCCAACATGTTTTGTACACAGCAATCCTAGCCATAGGTGCACCTCCTCTGGCTCCTCCAGCAGCTAGTCCCATATAATTCATGTTTGCCACATAGCGCCCTGCAGCTATAGAAGCTGTATGGCTCCCATGACCAGTGCTATCCCTTGGAGATCTGAAGGAGACTTTTGCATCTGACCCTTCCTCTGCTTCATATCCATTCATATAGTATCTTGCTCCAATCACTTTCCTATTCCATAAATTATTAACCAATGAAGATGAACCATCTGCAAACTAATTGTTGAGATATATAGTCCCACATTGGTTGTATGTGCAACTAATGTGGAGTTTATAAGGCCTTGGGCACTCCCACCCTTTGAGCTAGCTTTTGGGGTGGTGTATCCCAAGGTTCTTTACATGGTATCAGAGCCTTAGTGTTCGATCCTCGCCGCACCCCACTTTCTCTTGTGAAATTTTTTAGCACAGGTAGTTGTGAAATTTTTTAGCACAGGTAGGCTGGGTCTATTGCATTGTCCACTCTTCAAACCCAATGGGCGAGGGGGCGTGTTGAGATATATAGTGTCCACTCTTCAAACCCAATGGGCGAGGGGACGTGTTGAGATATATAGTCTCACATTGGTTGTATGAGCAACTAATGTGGCCTTTATAAGGCCTTGGACACTCCCACTCTCTGAGCTAACTTTTGGGGTGGTGTATCCCAAGGTTCTTTGACACTGATAATGCATGTGAAGTAAAAATGAAAAGAGATGAGGAAAAGGTTGAACGTTAAACCTGTTGCAAGATGAGGCATTGAATGCTTCTCCTGTTTGACATTGGCCCTTCCACCCGGATGGCACTGCAGGCATGTCGGTGTCACTGAAGCTTGGGGATTCTGGCCAAATTCCTGAATGAATAATGATTATGGATAAAACTCCAGTTTAACATTTTCAGTATGCAGTGCCTAAACCATTTTTTTCTCTGTGTGATCTTTTCAAGATTAAGTTTAATATCTTGGAGTAATAGTACCAACAGCAAAACGGGATGAATAAAGCATATTTATGTTCAACTTTAATTCTCTACGGAAGATGATTTATTTATTTATTTTTTTGGGTACTGGGGAAGATGGTTTATTTAGATAAAAGAGTTCCTCGGTAAATGAAGTTATTTGAAGTCCAATTTTCAATGTTATTAATTATACTTCCCTTAAGCCTGCTACTGCTAAAAGGAAAGAATAAAGGGACAGTGTTTCTGCTACAAAAGTAATAAATGAAGTGTGGAAGTGGAAATTCTTGTGAACCGACAAATAAATGCCATTATGGGAATTAAGCAAAAAAAGTTCAACTTCATAGTGAACTTGGGGATGAAGGGATTGCTACATACAAGTTATGAACTTATTATAAAGGCAAAAAGCTTAATTGTAAATGGTAAGACTCCTCACCCGTGTCAATGAAACCTATAATGATATTTTCTTGGTTTCTGATTGAGTACCCAAGAGTCTCCATGGTTTGGTCATCCAGAAGCCCCATGAAATCCCATGAATGAGTTGTGTGCAGCTTTCTTTTATAATTTGGAAAAACAGAAACCACTCCTGCCATTTCTGGTCAAATTTGAACATACAAAAGTTACAGGAGCCAATAATTTCTGGGTCTAAATCAAACAACATTATTAGGAAAATAACTATTGAGGGTCAGGGATAATTTGAAAATTGATTAAGTTAAGAAAATGAAAAGAAAAAACAGGATGAAATTTCCACTACTTACTAGAAATTTGGGAAGCCTGTTCATCAGTAAGCTTGGCTGCAAAGCCTCTGAAACCATGTCTGTAGCTATAAACATGGGAAGCTTGGGCTTGCTCAATGCTGTCAAAACATTCCCAACGGTGAAATGAGAAAAAAATAATAATAAAAATCACTTATCTGAAATAATGGGACATTAAGAAAATGCAACAAAAAAGAAAAGTGATATTGAGTATAACCTTCCACTGTGAACAGCAGCAAGCATTTGATGGTTTTGCTTCAGAATATCATGTGGGTGTTCACCAGTTTTGCTTCCCATGTACACTACATAAACCTGCAATCCAATCCAGATTCTACAATTTGCTTAAAAAACCCAAAACCCAGAAATAACCATAACCAATATGCTATACAAAAAGGCTAAAATTTTTGAGAACTTACCTTGGTAGAAAAGCAAAAGCTAACTTTTGCAAGAAGCACAAAGAGAAACAGATAAAAGAGTGTACTGCTTATACCATAACTAGAAGAAGACATTGTTAAAGTCTCAGCCTTAGGTGACTAAAAACAGTGTATTAACATATAGTGATTATAAGTATAGAAGAAAACGAGAACCGGGTTCTATAAATAAAGGGAAGATGAATGAAGACAAATGGCAAACATTTACAAATTTTGAGAATAAAAAAAGAAAAAAAGAAAAGTCCATTCGGAAAAAGAGAAGTGGGAGAATCATGGCTGTGGTACCATATTGGTAGCTATCAATATCATGTTTTAATAACCAATAAAAGTTTTTACATAACAACAAAAAGAACCAAAAGAGTGTAGCACTAGTGGGTATAGGGTGAGTTAGATGATGACTATGAGAGAGAGAGAGAGAGAGACGGGTGCTTTTGTATCAAAGCCAAGCAACCACAAAGCATCAATTTTTATCAACTAATTGTCAATATGGTCCTCATATCCCGGAGACTGTTTAAAAGCAATGTAATTAACACACAAGCTTAGTGGGAGGCAAGGTGGCTGAATGGTTGAGCACAAATCATGTACCTCCCTTATGTTTTGATTCATCATTTTTAGTAGAAAAATCTTGTATCTATTTTTTAATTTAATTAATAGGTAGTTGATGTTGTAAGTTTTGTTACTTTATGAAAGTTCAATTAATAATTGAGTGTTTTATGTCCCAATCTATGATTGATTAAGGGATTGGATCTAAATTATTGATTTCTCATTCCCCGTATTCTAAAATGATGGATTTGTGATTTGTAGTTATCCCACAACTACAAATAATAAATGCACCATACATTGATAGAAAAAAAAAAAAAAATCCTTTAAGCAAACCAAAGGAATAATGACCATTGTGTCACTTTTCCCACACAAATTTATCTAAATGCCACGTTTTTGAACTAATTTTCCAAACTGCCACGCAGGCAAGGTCGCTTGCAGCAATAGCGAACTATGCATGATGATGTGTCAGGAAGCTGGTGGTGTCAGAGTTCGCTTCTGACACAGATAACCTCTGTTTTTAACTAAGTTCGCCTACCATATATGCGACCTCCGATTTTTTTTTCTTAAATTTGATACTTATTATCCACTAAAAATGTGACACGTCAGCAAACCGAGTTCGTCTATGTCAGAAGCGAACTTGCCCCCGTGGCAGATTGGAAAATAAGACTGTTCGCGAGATATTTAGGTAAAAAAATTGATGAGCAGTGATATTTTGGTCAATTATCCGCAAACCAAACCAATAATAATATAAATAAATAATTTCATAATATAAAGTTCCGTAATTTCGTTGCACTGCATTCTCACTCTTGTCACTGTACAGGGTACAGACACAGGGTGACAAGGCAGATGCTGAGAAACTTTACCGTTACCCTGCATCATTATCGTGGAATTTCAGTGCTAGAAGTCAACATTCTTATAGATGTATGCTCGGTTATCTCCACCTAATAATCAAATATGATTAGCTCACTGACAGGTGAATCATCAATTACTATCATTATGATCAAGTAATAATTACCTTCTTCCGGGAAAAATAAAATAAAATATTACCATAATCATTATATTAGTTCTTTGTACCAATATTCCACTATAGCCATATAATTTACGGAATCTTTAATCATATCATTGCAGATGTTGTGTTCCCAATGCCTGTTTTTATCTAAACTTCTGTGCCCATTGAGCATAAGAGGAGTTCGTTTCCTTGGGGTTTAATTGATTCATTTGGGACATCGACCAAACTCATACCCCTTTAATAAAAATTTATGGGATTGCCATATCACAAAACTTTTTTTTATCAAAATGGCACGTCACAATCTCATTAGTTTGACAAGTGAAAATGGACTGGACACATGTCAACATCTTAATAGTCAACTATTCTCGCTGGGCACATGGCAAAAGTATAGGCATTCTCTGGAAAAGTACAAGATGTCTGTACTTTTGCCACGTGTCTGTATTATGTCATTCTATCTAGGCAGCCCAGCGAGAATGATTGATCATTCAGACGCTGACACGTGTCCAGTCCATTCTCGCTTGTTAGGCATTGTGACGTGACATTTTGGCAAAAAAATTTCCTGGCATGGCAATCAGGTACATTTTTGCCTAAAAGGTGGCAGTATGGTCATTGTCCCGATTCATTTCAATCGCTAACTCGCTATTTATTTTAGGGTTCATTTTTTCTACGATCAATGTAGATAACTTATCTACATTAGTCCAAAACGACATCGTTTTGAGGAGGAAATCAAGGTATTTTTGTAATTATAATTTATTTCAGGGTTATAATAGTCTTTTTCATTATAATTTTTTTAATTTTTCAACCCAAAATGACATCGTTTCGGGAACGAATGTAGATAACTTATCTACATTCTCTCTAGAAACATTAAAGCCTTAATTTTATTTGGATATGTTTCAAGAAAAAAAAATGCTCTCACAATGAGACGACAAAATAAAATCATTGGACAAAGCAGTGTTTTAAAACTTGGGTTGAGATATTGGTCATTAAGTTATTGATTCAATTGGGTTCAATCAGATTTATTATTCATATATTAAAAAAATATAAATATTACTTATATTAAAAATTCACATAAAATAATTATCAACGAGTTTTAAAAAATAAATTGGTTCTCAATGATAGCAAATATTATATACTTCTAGGCTTCTAGCTCTAGACCATATCTTAACATTAGATTAAAATTGCAATGTAAGCTAAATGTATCTTTTGTGCCCTTGACATAACACAGATGAACTAAATCAGATGAACTAAATCATGATAATAAATGGTAGGCATGAAATTTACATTAAGGAGAAAGTGTCCGCCGTTGAGATGAGACCATCAGTATTTATCTCCAATTAACTTATTGAGATCATTATAAGATGCAACTAAATTACATAAACGAACTACACTAATCCAAAATATCTTCTTATTTTCACTTTACTTTTTAATCATATTTATCACAAAATTTGAGTATGATTTAATTCAACACTTCTCAACAAAAAAAATTAACAAAAAAAGAGATGGTCAACTGGTCTAACCCGAGTCAACTGGGTCACCGAGTCTCGTCGGGTCAATCAGTCCAAACTGATTTTTAAAACACTGGAACAAAATGTCTTATCCTATTTTATTATTATTTTTTTATTACTATTGCAATATAGGAATTTCCTTCGTGTAACATGACAAAATAAAGACCCAAATTTAAATAGTGAGGTGGGCACAATAAAAAGAAAGTATATGAATAATTTGGCTCAACTTTCACATCTATGGTTATCATAAAGTATACAAGAGCAACATATATATATATAAAAAATAGCATATAACCCCTACGGATAACTCAGTTGGCAACTGAGTTCCCAAAGATTTGTTTGGTCAGGAGTTTTGTCTCAAGCAATTTTCTCCGAAAGAGATTGAATGGAGATACCCTCCAGATTATATCGAAAAAAATAAAATAAAAAATAATTTTTTTCGATCCTAATAAAGACAACATAAACAAACAAAGGCTTATGTCTAAGATCAACTGTCAGCTTATTCATCTTCATCTTCTTAAGCCACCCCTAAATTCAATTTTCTCAAAATCTCTAATTTCATAACCTTATGTCAACTCAGTCAAATCCTCCTACTAATTTACACTTAAATTTTGGAAATCCCCCAATTCTGAAATCCAAATGACCCCAAATCAATCTTAATTATGCACAACATAAATCCTACGGTTTAAACCGCTAAAATTTCCTAATTTCATACAATGCTACTTCATGAAACATACAACTTTAACACAATAATTTAAGAGGCTGTTTGGATGATTTTTTTTCTCTTTCTTCAAAAGCTATTTTTATAGAAATCCTTGTTAGACAAATGAGTGTTTGAATGTCTATTTTTTTAAAAAGAAAAAGTCACAAAAAGCTAAAATTATTTTTTTTGAAAACTAAATTTTGTGGTTTTTATAGAAAGCAGAAGTCAAAAGGCATATATTTTTTTCAAAATTAAGATTTGAATCAAGAGTCATTCCCAAGAGAATTGGTTATTCTAAGCACTAAATTACTATTTTAATTTGATTGAAAATGATATATGAACAATAACTATAAAGAATTTAATCATGCAACATGACACTTTTATTTCCTTAAGTTAAAAGCTGTTTTTTTTTTTACTTTTGATTATCTTTGTTTGAAGAACATCGATTAAATGGAAACCAATCATTCAGATGAAAGAGAATCATAAGTGGTAAAGTATAAATTGTATAATTATTTAGATGAAACCAAGTATATCATTACGCATACTATTAAGTACAAAATTGCATAAATGCAGCACTCCTGATTTTAATTTGATCACATAGATCGATTATGAGTGGTAAAGTGTTGGTAACCCTAAGGATAGCTCAACTGTTAAAGTTGAGAGTCTTGCTCCATCTTTGGCCCAAGTAATTCTGGAATTCTTTAGGGACTATATAAAGGTTTCAATGAGAGATTAGTCTCATTCTTCTTTCATGACATAACTCAATACATTCGCTGTTCCAATAAAGAGGTAATCTTTGAGGTCGTACTCCAAGGACAAAATGGTCGGAGGAGGTTGAAAAAGATAACTCCAGCTCTCTCTCTATGTATATATAGTGATTCATTTACAAACTCTTTTTATAAATTTTTACAAACTACACTATGTACTCCTGAAAATCTCTCTTAGAATCTTAGGATATTTGGACAACCTTAACTTTTCTTGTAGGACAATTATTTTGTATTTATAGTTTCATCCTTCTTCATGTAAAGTATTAAGTATTGTCATAAAACCCAGGTTATTACGAACACGATGACGTGTTATGATCATCCAATCATGTGATATCTCTTTTGCTTCAACCAAATATAATTTTTTGAAGAATATTTAAATTTAATTCATGATTAATGTAAACTTCTATATACTGTTAACAAACATCGATGTTTTCACATCATCTTAGTAACTAAAACTTTTTACTTATATTAACATTGCGAAAAATGTTTATCCTTTTGAATGACACAACTTATATCTTTTCACTCTCGCAAAGAAGTGTGACCCACACCTTTATTTTATTATTTTTGTCAACTCTCTCCTCATTTATTTATCTATTTCTTCCTTTTAAAATGATACAACTTTACATCCTTTAAAATGACACACACTTTACCCATTAACATTTTATTTTTTAAAATATACAATACCTAATAATTTAGTAATAATATTAGTATTTATATTGTTAGGAGATTTAAATAAAATAGTGTATTTATGATAATTAAATAATTAATATCACGTTTTCATATGATTTAGTTATTTAATTATTTATTTATTTTTGTTTTGTGTTTTTATCCTCGCAAGGAACTCTTATAGGCAGTACTCATGATTGAAAGGGTTGACCACTACGGAAAGCAATAAAATGAACCGAAACGCTGTCCTTTTTATCTTCTATATTAATCGATTCCATTTAGTGTTTTTCTTTGTCTTCTACTTTAATCCATACCTCCACTTTTTCTTTTCCTTGGTTTCTTAATTTCTTGCATCCAACGATCATATGCATACGCTTTTCGGTTTACTATCATTTTCTTTTGCGCATGATGAGGCACATCTTAAAGATAATAAACAGTAAAAGCTTCTTTGGATAGGTCACTTCCTACTTCCTAGTATGCGTTTGTATTGACTTCTCAAATTTTTTTTTATGTCTTGTTTATTTTAAAAGTATTTTTTACAAAAATCTAAATTTATTTAATTTTTTAAAAAAATATTTGATTTTTAAAAAAACAATTGGCTTTTACTTTTTTAAAAGCTAAAATTCTTAATTTTCGATAAAAGCAAATATCCAAACAGACATCTTTTGAAAAGTGATTTTTTTTTTTCTTAAAAAAAAATGGTTTTTGAAGAAAACAAACTCATCCAAATGGGCTCTTAGCCTCAGATGTATGATCACAAGCAGCATATTTCAGTACTCCAGTAATAACTATTTGTTTAACAATAATAAATTGGACTCATGCATCATTAATCATAAAGGAGGTCAAAACTTGAAGATGGCATAATATGATACACGAAATGGGGTTGAATTACCACTAAACATGTGGATTAATTAGTGGGGAGTTGTTCTACTTTGATCAGTGATCTCAAGTTCGAATTCTAAATATAAAGTTTTGTTTTATTTTTTTGGATATTAGTGAGAATTGAACACATAACCTAATACAACCTACCAAAATCTCTTACCACTATACCAAGTCTAGTAACTTTAATATACAGTTATATTAAAACTTAATAGGGAGAAATTTGCCGCCTGGAAGCCTACTCAACTCGAATCTGCGTTAACCGTTGCTCGTTGGCAGATTATTTATACTTTAAAAAAATTTTGAATTATGACCTCCTAAAAATTTGCTTCTTGAAACTTTTTTACTCTTCTCAAGTGATTCTTAAGTACTACTTGGAGTTATGAAGAGTGATCGACCTTTTCAAGTTAGAGCTAGTAATTTTTTTGCTTTTTTGTTTTTGGTAAATGTTAGAGTTAGTAATTTAAATGGAAATACTATTGCATAAAAAGATGAGTAGGTTGAGAAATACTATACGTCTATACGACATGAACTTCGGATTCTTAAAAGAATTGTTCTGCACAACAACTTCAAATTAGTTTTTGGGTTTAATGTTTTTGACTTTAATGCAGAAATTTTTTTTCTACCACATTCATATAAAAGCGAATTAGTTTCACTAATATAAAACTGGTATACACTAAGAAGCTGTTTTATTGATTACTAATCAACCCTTTTAAATAGGCAAAATGCATATACATTTTGTAACAGAAAGTTAAGTGCAGAAACGGAAACGTAAAAGAAACGGAAAAGCTAATAACATTTTGTAACAGAAAATTAAGTGCAGAAACGGAACGCAAAAGAAATGGAAAAGCTAATTAACCAACAAATAGAATTGTAACAGAAATTCAATTTGCATAACAAAACTGATAGTTTGTTCTTCCAATACTCCCCCTCAAGTTGGAGCATGTAAATTTGAAATGTCCAACTTAGATAAAATATGCTTGAAAGATGGACGTCCCAAGGCCTTAGTGAAAATATCAGCGGGTTGTTGATGAGTGCCAATGTGTGCAGTAACAATATCGCGCGCAAGAATATGATCATGGATGAAATGGCAATCGAGCTCAATGTGCTTAGTGCGCTCGTGAGACACGGGATTGGCAGCTATGTGTAGTGCAGCCTGATTATCACAATAGAGGTGGGCTGGTTAGGAATGAAGAACCCCAAGGGAATTCAAAAATGACTTGAGCCAAAGGACTTCAGATGTAGTGGCTGCCATAGCTCTATATTTTGCTTCAGCGGAAGAGCGGGATACTGTGACTTGCTTTTTCGTTTTCCACGAAATAGAAGAGCGCCCAAGAGTGATGAAATAACCCGTAAGAGATCTTCTAGACAATGGGCAACTAGCCCAGTCGGAGTCACTGTAAGAATAAATTTGTAGATCATTGTCCGAACGGAGAAATAATCCTTGTCCGGGGTTATGCTTGATGTAGCGCAGTAAGCGCTGAATAGCATCAAAATGCTCGTCCTTGCGGTGTTGGAGGAATTGAGACAAAATATGCACCGCATAAGTAATATCCGGGCGAGTGATGGTAAGGTAAACTAGTTTGCCGATGATCCTGCGATACCTAGCAGGGTCTGAATAATCTGCACCAGAAGCCAAAGTGAGGCGATGATTCTGCTCAATAGGAAGCTCTGAAGGCTTTGCTCTTAGCATCCCTGTTTTGGATAAAATTTCCAAAGCATACTTACGCTGGCTAAGGACCAAACCTGAAGGATCACATGCCACCTCAATACCAAGGAAATTTTTTAAAGGACCAAGATCCTTGATTTTAAAGCAAGAATTTAAATATGATTTGACTTTATCACAACTGGAGTGATCATTTCCTGCCAAGATTATATTATCAACATAAATGAGAATGGCGAGAAATATAGACCCGCTTTGTAGGGTGAATAATGTATAATCTGCTCTAGACTGTACAAATCCATAAGCAAGAAGTGAGGACCGAGGCTTTTCAAACCAATTACGCGGAGATTGTCGAAGACCATAAAGAGACTTCCTTAAATGACACACTGTGGATCGATCTTGGGCAAAAAATCCAGGAGGGCAACACATATAAACTTCTTGTAAATCGCCATTAAGAAATGCATTATGAACATCAAGTTGATGCAATTCCCAATTTTTGGCTACAGCCACAGAGAGAAAAGTTCGTACGCTCACCATTTGGTGACATGAGCAAAAGTCTCGTGGAAGTCCTCTCCCTCTATCTGTTTATTCCCAGCTATAACAAGCCTAGCTTTAAAGCGCTCAATGGAACCATCTGATTTATATTTAATCCTATACACCCATTTGCTTGGCAGAGCGTGTTTACCTGGAGGTAGAGAGGTAAGTTCCTAGGTATTATTTTCTTCCAGAGCATTGATTTCGAGTCGCATGGCTTCCTTCTAGCGGTGATCAGCCATAGCTTCTTTCAAGGAAGTGGGCTCCTATCCTATAGTAATAGCTGCAAGAAATGCTGCATGCGATGCTGAAAAACAAGAATTAGTGACAAATTTCTGTATAGGATAGACCATACCTGAGGAGTGTTGACTGGTGGGAGCAGGACGTGATGTATGTGTATGTGCATTATTGCAATGGTACTGATCAAGGTATGGCGGAGGTCTACGAATACGTTGGGGTCTCGATGATGGTGCATATTCAATGGTCCTTGGCAACATTTCGTTTGTAGTTGAGGCGTGTTTAGAGATTATAGGTGTTGTTGGACTCCCCCTGACGTCAATTGAGCTTTTCTGCGGACTTGGTGAATTATCTATCGCAATAATAAGTCTTGTTATATCCTCTGCATGTTGTGCATTTGTTGGGATACTATCCGTTGAAGCCACTTCCAAAGGATCAACATTATGAATTGTAGGTAGTTGTACTTGTGGAGTAAGAGGTGGAAATGAATTACTGTTGGAAAACGAGAATTCATTCTCATGAAAGATGACATCACAATTTTTTTTTTCCGTCAGAAATTTTTACAGAAATATTTTTCGTTAAAATTTTTGAAGGAAATATTCTTCGTCGAAAATTTCGACGAATATATTTTTTGTCAAATATTTTGAGGGAAATATTTTAACAAAATTTAGATTCCGTAAAGAATTTTGACATAAAATTTTCTGTCAGAAGTTTTTACAAAAATATTTTTCATCACAAATTTTTAGGGAAATATTTTTCGTCGAAATTTTTTGCTGGAAATGTGTCCTGTTGAAAATTTTGGTGAAAATGCTTTCCGTAAAAAAATGTGAAAGAAATATTTTCTGGCAAAACTTTTTACGTAATTCTTTTCTGTCAAAAATTTTTGATTGAAATACTTTTCATTGAAAACTTTGAAGGAAATATTCCCGTTGAAAGTTTCAACGGAATTTAGATGCTATCAAGAATCTTGACTGAATTTATTTCCGAAAAAAATTTATGTCAGTTATTTTGGCCAATTCTTGTTTCGTCTCAATTTTCGATGTAATGTGATTTTCATCAAAAATTCGTCACTATGTTCGACGAAATACTTTTCGTCGATAAATTCTGTCGGTATTTGAGACTTTTCTAATAATGCCACATTTAAAAATGATTCATATTTATTTAGTTTTCACATTTTAATGGTAAGGTTAGATAAGTAATTTTTAATATTTTCCCCCTTATACCCCCCAAATTAGGGGAACTTTAATTTTAAAAGTGGGAAGGGTTTTGGAGGATTTTGCATAAATCCACAATTCCCTTCCCCCATTTTTTTTAAGGGAAAAATTACTCTTATGCTACATGTGATAACTTTCTCTCCTACAGACCCTTCGATAACTGTGCCACCTTTTTCTTTTCTTTTCTTTTTATTTTTCAAATGGTGGAGCCCACAAATTTATCTCTATGATATGAGATAATTTATCTCCTTTAACAAGAGATTAATAAAACCGTTTTTTTAAACTCACAAAACAGAGAAGGGATTAATAAACCTCCCTTCCCTCCCTTCCCCTCCAAAAATCAACTATCAAACAAAGCCTTAGTAACATAAATCTTGAGAGAACGAAGAGCAATTGTTTTTTATAATTTTAAAATAATTCAACTGTTATCATAAAAATAGCATAATCCATCAAAAACCAATTTTGAATTTGTTAAAAAACCGATTTTGAACTTGATAACCGGTTTATGGTTCATAATTGGTTTTGATTTAAAACTGGTTATAAACCATAAACTGGTTTCAGAATCGGTTTCAAACCAGTTTAGAAAATTGAAAACCGGTTTTAAAAGAGAAAAACCGGTTCAGTTTGAAAACCAAACCGTTTAAAACCGGTTCGGTTTGATTTTTGTTAAAACTAGTTATGAACCGCTCCATGCACACCCCTAAAACTGGGAATCCTTCCATTTCAAGCATGTTAATTAAAAGAGAGGTTGGTCTTTGCAAATCCAGAACTAAAAAACAAGAAATAAACAAACATAAACGTTGAAAAAATCATCTACTTTGAGTGGTTTGATTTACTTTCCCCATTTAGAATGGTAGAAATTAATAATCCAAGGATGTAACAGAAATTTAACAATGATAGATTAATAATCTTTATAAATATTTTAAATATTTAATGGCACAAACAGAGCAAAATAAATATTTTACTCTATAAGTTCATAAATATCTCTTTAAGTGCTAGTTGAATCCCAAATCCAATTTTTTTAATGACCCCCTATTCCTATCAATATTAGTTTAAGATATATGAGAAAAAAAAATATCAATTTGTTTTGCTATATTTAAGGGGCAATTAAAATGCTTTTCATAGCAAGGGAACAAATGTAGCGTTTCTTTTTCATACGAGATCGAAAGAAAAAATATACCCTTCTTCAATAAATGTATTTTCCAATAATAAGAGAAGGATTCGTTTTTTTTGCCGTCAATATAAATATAAGTTATCTACGTTGAATCTAAAATGAAGTTATTTTAAGACGAAAATTAAGATTTTTTTGTAATTAAAATTATTTTAAGATTATAATTATTTTTCTCATTTTAATTTTTTAATCTTTCAAGCAAAATGACGTTGTTTTGGAAGTGAATATTAAAACCTTAAAAGAATCATAATCAAAATTACTATTTTTTAGTATGCTTATTTTCTTTTTATGTGTGTAATGGTGGAGTTTTTTTTCCCCTTAATGATATATATACTTAAAAAGAAACTTCAAATTTATCTATTCTGCAATTACATTAGATGCGAGTTTTTCATTGAGGTGCGTAATTCATCATAGTTTTTCTTTTTTTTCATGAGGGACCCATGGCCCTGAGCAAAAATTAACAACTAAAGTGCAATCGTTTTTTTGGGTGATGCAATCGTTTTTAATAACCTTATAAAGAACTTATAATTTAATTAATTAATAACGAACTTTAGTGCGATGTTATTGTTGAAACTTGAAAGTGCAATCGTTTCCCGGCAATTTTTTTTTAATTTATTACTTTTCTAATAAAAAATTACGAAAAGAATATTCGATTTGAAATTAATTATGAAAATATAGCAGTCAAACATGTTCCACGGGGGCGTGACCAGTTGGAGAGACAAGCCCAATTTGGGCGTGACCGAGTAGAGAGACACGCCCCAATGGGGCGTGTTTCACCAAGTGCTGTCACGTGGCACAAAAATCAACAGTTTGACAGTAAAACTTTGGAAGTCCATAACTTTTGACTCGAGTGTCCGAATTAGGTAAAAAAAATTTGATTCCACATAACTTTTCGAGATCTACGTAATAACACCTCATTTGACATATTTTGTCTCTCATAAAAAAATTGAATTTACAATAATGATACCATAAGAACGTCTAGACTCAAATTAATAAACAGAAAATCACTATTATGATTAGAAACATTCATAATAAAGATGTGGTAGTAACATTATTTGGTTGTCACAATATCCTATCCCAATTTTAAGTTCATATATATGTAATTATTAATTCGCAATAAATGATAACCGTTGATTGGCGGAAATCAACGGTTAAGATGTGGTAGTGACATTATTTGGTTGTCACAATATCTTATCCCAATTATAAGTTCATATATATATATATATATATATATATATATATATATATATATATATATATATAACATGCAAAGATATAAATGACAAATTTATAAATTACTAAAATTTAGATAATAATACAAAAATTGGGACGATGTGCACTTGTGCTCCACCGAGAAGGATTAGAATAGAATTTTTTTTTTACATTTATCAAAAATATAAATAAAAAATGACAGCAACAAAATGCTCTCGCTACAAAGGAGAACAAGCAATTATGTATATTGAATCTCCATGAAATCATCCTCAATCACCATGAAATCATCCTCAATCACCATAAAATCATCATCAATCTCCATCAAATCATCCTCAATCTCCATGAAATCATCCCCACTCTCCATGAAATCATCCTCAATCTCCGTGAAATCATCCTCAATCGCCATTGATTCCTCAGTCTTTGACCCGGAAAAACGCTGATCACCGTAGCTAGGAACTCTGGCGTCGTAAGGGCTAGTGAAATTGATGCTGCTCTGGGTTCCCTACTTCAAGAAAGGGGAAGGGAACGTGAAATTGTGAAGAGGTTTTGATCTCATGGGACTCGTCACCATGGACTTCGGCGCAAGAACCGCTTCAACCAAACCCCTCAATGCTTTTTACCGGAAGAAAAAAATTGCAAGAAAAATAGTGAAAACAAGAAGGAAGAATAGAAAAACCAATGTTGAGCACAAAGGAAAGCTGAAAATTTTCTCAGGAAAATTTGGGATGCATGATTGATTGTGTTTTGCAAAGTTGCCAGGAAAGGAAACTTATATAAGAGCAAGAGAAAGCGTAAGAGAAGGTTTTACACGTGATGAGTTGAAACCGAGGTTAACCCGTCAAAATGTAAAATGAGGAGCAGATCTTCTCCTATACTAATTAACATGATCATGTGATATGGGAAATCATAATCATATATTGGTGAATTAATGGTGATAAGAGATGAAAGAGAAAAAATATAAGGATAAGAAGTTATACAATCATCATCGTTGATTTAATTATTAATGGTTAAGATCCTCCCACATGACATGATCATGTTAAATTACACATGAGATGATCCATTTCTGTAAAATCAACTAGCCATATTGGTAAGGGTGTTCAAAATGTCCAAAAGAACCAAACCGATCCATAACCAAAACGCTCCACATTTTAAAAACCGATTATTTTTAAAAACCGGTTTCATATGAAACTACATTTTATTTTATAAACTGGTTATTTACCAAACCATAAAAATAATTGGTTATCAATGATTATCCATAACCAAACTACTCTACAATTAGAGAATAAATAAGTATTATCTTTTATTATGCCTATTATATTAGTCAATTGACTCAAACTTTCAAACAATAAACTAGCAAAAAAACTTAAGCAGCTCGGGTAAATAAATTATTTTGTCCATCTCATTTCTGTGGTATCCATGATTACTTAGTCCTTCACAAACTTGATGATTTCGGGGATCTGACCCCTTAACATATTATATTTTTCACTGTTTCCTTAAACCACTGTTGCTTTTTCATTCACTGTAGTTCATAATATACTCATTTCACACTTGTCGCTTATGGTGCCACGACCTTCAATTCACAATATTTTAAGCTCTTCATGGCTTACGGTTACACTTTTACCAATTTATAGGTAATCGACGACCACATTACAATCTGTTTGTCTCACTTCATCTCATTCTCATCCTCATATGTCTTTCTGACCCAATGCCGTTCTCAAAATCTCTAGTTGTTTCCATTATGGGCTATAACCGTTCTCATGTATCTTCACACTTTCTTTAGTACTTAACTCTTTTCGTTGTCCTCACTGTTTCAACCATACCCAAACATACTAGTCCTTTCCATTACTGTTACTACTCTTATGATTTCGTTGTTTTCTTAGCTTTCACCAAAGCACATACTTTCTAATTTGCAGGGCACTTTGTCGTTTCTTATGATTCCGACTCACATTAAATTCTATACTCATATACTTTATTTTTCCTTGTCACGTGTCTTTACCTCTTCTTAGGTACTCATAACCATATCTTTCTCTTCATGATACGAAATTCACAATCCTCACAATAGCTTATATCTTCTATTAACCGTTTAAGGTCTTTTAACCACACACACTCCTGAATTTTTTCCATCTACAATTCCTACTCATAATGTATACTCACTGTTACTCTCTTCATTAACTTAACCATATCAACTTTATCTACTCAGTCAGCTCAACTCCATACTCAGACCTCTCACAGTCTAAACACAACACTCATCAATGACCTCCATATCGAGGACTTATGCTTAATATTTTCACCCACTAACTACGTTCAACTTTCATTCCACTCCGATGTTGCAACTTAACCATATGTTCCACGCATTTATACCACTTTCTCGTAATCATCATCATTTAATCCTGGATGTCAAACTCAAAACACTATTACTTTACAGCTTTACTCACTTCCACTAAACACTTTGGAACGAATCAATTTCTGACCCACTTCACTATTAACTGATGGACTATTCAAAATGCCATATCTCTCATATACAAGTCCTATTCGCTAGGAATATTTGACACTCAATTATCAAGTCACTTAAAATTTATTTCATCATTGCCACCACTTCTACAATTTACCACCAGTTGGTATATCAGTCTCTCAGAATATTCAAAGTTACCACAAACACTCATCCATACGTCATTAGTACTTAATCAAAACATCATCAACACTGTTCATTTTCCACACACTTCCACCATAAGTGGCATATGCGATTATATATAACACTTCTCAATCTACTTTACCAGCAAAACTAAGCTATTCACTTTTTGGTAATCAATTACAACTATAGTTTCCATCTATTAATACACGTTCATACTTGACTCTATTACAACTTACCTTTTTCTTAGGGCTAACAATTCACTGTTTTAACCTGACATCTTGACCATCACTAGCCTTCCTAGAAGGACACTTACTCAATCTATCAACTTTAACTCACGTTATTATCTTTTTTTCATCATAAGACGAGGATTCCAACTAACTTGCTACCTCACTTAGAGACAAAATTTATTTCCTCAGACTTACTTTACACCCACAATAGTGCTTCACTATCACACTTCGAAGTTCTTACACACTAAGCCACAACTCTTATATCCAAATCTGACATACTATTGTCCATTTACAAATATATGACCTCGCATCTTGCGTTAACCATATGGAAAAACTCTCCCAATACAGTGGGTAACAACATTCACAGGTTTAACCCCTCGAGCTCTTGCTGTCCTAAGGGCCCCAGATGTCATGACCCACCGATCAGAGAATCGACCCATATGATCCATGCCGTAAAAACGACTTACTACTAGCTGTCCTTATTCTAAGGCATCCCCCAAATGTTTCTTCTTTGTGCATTTACATAAATTATCTCTACCATACTAACCGTTACACCAATGTGGAACACTTCCTCGTTTCTCATTACTCATATCAAATACTACTAGTCTCTGGGAACTTAACCCACACAGAGATAGCTATACGCTCCTGACACATAGGCCCCACTGAGATCTTCCTACTATCAATTCATATTACATGCACCCAGTGCACAGAGAAATTTATACTCATAATACATCTGTATATAACAGCAAAACTGGTACTCCGTACACTCCAGATCACACATGGACCCAGTCTATTTGGTGTCTGTATCACCTCTGTAGATTATATCAAAATATCTCTGGTATATTCACATGGTTACCCCCAATAATCTTAGTAGTAGTGGTATAATATACACCTGTTACATATAAGTTAATTTATTTTACTCTCTCGTGTCATTCTTCTCACTAGTAGTTTACTTTTTTACTTTGACTATTCACTTGCCATGGTTCATAACATAATCTCTATTCCATAAATCCTAAATTTTCTCAAAGTTCTGTACACATCTCACTTCTCTTAGTATAAGTATCATATTTCCCATCACACAGGGATCTTCTAATCATTTCCGTCGAATAACAGAGAACCAACTTCACCTCAATCCTTGCACTGAAATTTACATTAATCCTTGCATTAGAATTCTACATCAGTCATTGCACTTAAAACTACTCGTCCGTCCTTGCACTGACAATTATACCTCAGCTCACTAACTAATCTTATCATTTTCATCTTGACATTACACATTAACTCTTTTGCTACACACATAATTTCATACTCTATACACATTTTATACATCAATTCTTTCGCTAACCACTTAATTTCACACTTTATTGCACTTAGTTCGCACACTAACCACACGGTTTCACATTAGATTGTACCTTAGCTCATTCTCTAATCATATCATCTCACCTTATTGTTATACACAATAACCCACAAAATCATGCCATCGTTCTAGTTCATTGCCTGCTACGGCTCACACAACATACGCTCAATACTATAGAGCAACCCATCAATTTTCCTGATCACTTCCACCCTTGGTGGTTGTAGAATATCTCTTTACCTTGAAAATACCTCTACTCCGTCTATCACTCCGTATCAAATACCAATATTTTCACAAGCGCACTACTATTAGTAGTACTTATATATATACCACAATATCATAATTTCTTTACAATTCTCATTACTTTCGTACAAATGACTGTACATCTCAACCATCCTATTCATTTACCACTGATACGTTTGCCAATTTGAGTCGGCATTCATTAACTACAATATCGTCCTCATTGTACATTTATTTTGTGCCGTCCATGGCGATTCCTTCACTTTTCCTTATACATATAACACATAATACTATACACATAATTAGTTCACCTCACTTGTGTTTAGTCAACACTATCTCTTTATGGAATTCACTCCCATATTTCAATATCTCTCACATTACCAATCTACCAGCATCATACTTTCAAGTGGTCAAATCTCGTAGGATTACTCATCAAATATTCTATTTGTTTCTCTGCTTGAACCACCCCAATTCATTCAAGTGCACCCCACTTGTCTTGGTCTCATAACTGCTAATCAAACATGACGTATTTAACTCATACATACGCATATCTGTTCCCATTTCTCAATAATTCCTCAGGTTCAAAACCTCTCGCCTTGATGAAGTCTATTCACCAAGTCCACTTGTAAATAATTGTTTTAATATATCATATATATACTTGGAAGTTTCACCGATACCATCTTCATACAATGGATTCGTCTCACTTATAAATTTATCATACCTAGTACCACAGGGTTCACCCATTCAATACCGTACACATCATAGATTTGTTCACACTTTCACTTATAATAAAACTTTCTTCTCACTTTCATCAAAGTCAGACGAAATATTTAAGTCTGTTCTTCTTATGCCTTCTAATATTCATACTTGACTTACTGCCGTCCTTTGTCCATGGAGCAGTTAACACTGCAGCCACAACATCAGGCTAAAGACTCACATTCGGTGCTTCAAGGTTAATACGCAGGCTTCTTACGATGACCACACATGTAACACAAAGGAATGGGTTGATCAGACCCACACTAAGGAATTACATATACAATAATCGATAAGAATCTACATACAACTATGCAACACATAACACATCTATATATATTATCAGAGTTCCCTAACAAAACTGCTCTGATACCATAAAATGTAATAGCCCGTTACGTACCGGTATTGTTAACATTAATTATGATATTAAGCGCAGTTACAATCACAACAGTTCATTTATAAAAATGCGAATAAACTTTTTTCGATTATTACGCGAACAGTTAAAATCTAAAAAGCGTAATAATTAAAAGCTGTGATCGTAACTGAAAACACTAGCAGAAGACTTACTTAAACTATTTATATCATTTACTTTAATACATATAAGACACTAAGGGGTTCCCATAAACCCACTTAGCCAATTCCTCACTTTTACGTTTTTACCAAACTTAACAAGATTCACTAATTAATTTTCTACGAAACACAAAAAAAAATCCAAACCTAGACTTCAGGTTATTATTTTCCTTATTCAATTACCTTTCTAACAAGCCATCACACACTCGATTCCGAGCTCGTTAGCTCCGGTTATTGCCGTTTGAAGTTGGACAAGCAACATTGCCCACCAACTCCAAAACAGCTAAAAAAACCCAATACTCACCGAATATTCTGCACCTAACTACAAGACCACTGCCTCTCAAAATTTTACACCATAAACCAGACACCTCAATCTTCGATTTGATATATCGTGTAACGCCTGGCAACTTGCAAGGATTAACGACTGTCCCCACACACTAACACGAGACTTTTCAGCGAGCTTTGTCCTCACTCGCACACTTCCAGGGAAAACTTCCCAGGAGGTCACCCATCCCAGAATTGCTCCAAGTCAAGCAAGCTTAACTGTGGAGTTCTTCCGATCCGGGCTACCGAAAAGTAGATGCATCTTGTTAGTATAGGTAGTACCAATTAATTCTTATAAGCCATTCCCAACTGTACTGTCCCATACCAGCACAGTCTTTGGAATCCCTCTCTTTCAAGTGTTATTCGATTCATTCATGTACCCCCGTCGCTGGAAGCCTGCCAGGAGCTGCTCCTTGCCCGTGCCCTTGCGCACCGGCGATCACTCCCCGCCCTCGTCAGCGCCCGGGATGTTACATGCCCACCAGCTTCCGCCTGGTTCATCCTCGAACCACACCGTACTGGATGAGAGGCCCTGCTCTGATACCACTTGTAACGCCTGGCAACTTGCAAGGATTAACGACTGTCCCCACACACTAACACGAGACTTTTCAGCGTGCTTTGTCCTCACTCGCACACTTCCCGGGAAAACTTCCCAAGAGGTCACCCATCCCAGAATTGCTCCAAGTCAAGCACGCTTAACTGTGGAGTTCTTCCGATCCGGGCTATCGAAAAGTAGATGCATCTGTTAGTATAGGTAGTACCAATTAATTCTTATAAGCCATTCCCAACTGTACTGTCCCATACCAGCACAGTCTCTGGAATCCCTCTCTTTCCGGTGTTATTCGATTCATTCATGTACCCCCGTCGCTGGAAGCCTGCCAGGAGCCGCTCCTTGTCCGTGCCCTTGCGCACCGGCGATCACTCCCCGCCCTCGTCAACGCTCGGGATGTTTCAGTGGGCAGATCCGGGGCAGTTTAAGGAAATTAATTCCTGCTTCGTTACTTGGTCAAATTAAGCATACGATATATCAAATCGAAGTTTAAGGTGTCTAGTTTATGGTGTAAAAGCTTGAGAGACAGTGGCTGGGCGGTTAGGTGCAGTTTATTCCGTGAAGATTGGAGGTTTTAGGCTGTTTTGGAGTTGGTGGGCAATGTTGTTTGTGAAAGTAAACTGGCATTTGAAGGCCAATGCATGTAAGGTGTAAAAACAAAATTTTCTACTGCGGAAAATACATGCACACATAGGTTCATGCTTTAAGACAGCATGATGTTACCTTGTTTTTGGCCTGATCAGTCAGGGAGATCAGATGTCAGGCTTGAAAGGTTCAAACCCTCTAATGGTGATCCACACCACCGTTCGTCAATGATGCAAGAACCCCTTCTTGAAAGCCACCAGATGAACACCACAGTGAGGCTTGCTATACGCACAAGTGGTGAAGGTGGAGGCTAGGTATTCTGTTTGGAAAGGTGTAGTGAACTACCCTACAGAATGGTGCATCAGATGAAGGAGAGTTGGCTAGGTTTTCTTTACAAAACCCTAAGGTGAGGAACCTGTATATATGCGCACACCTTGATGAGAGGATGAGAGAATTTAATTCATTCAAAATGAAAACCAACTTTCAAACACATTTGAAATTTGCGCATGGAACAGGGGAGGATAAGGTGGAGCTGTTGCAAAACCAATTTTGCCAACAACCTCCAATCTTATCCTCATGAAATTAAGTTCAAAATAATTTAAACTTAAATTCATAAACTATCATATAGTATACTTTTCATGCGCATAATTCAGCCCTAGAAGGGGTCCAAATATATTGAGTAGTTGCATTCAAAATTTGAATCAACTCACCCACTGATTCCCTCAACCACCAAATCTGAATGGAGCTTTGTTTTAAGTGATAAGATGACATCCTTATCACTCAAATTTGCGCACCAAACAGCCCAAGGATGTGCTCCAAAGATGCTTCTTGATCCAAGGAATATGCTCCAATAAGATCCTGTCTTATCCTTTTGTTATGAAACAACTTTTCAAAGCCAATTCAAATTCGAATTCAAACACTTGAATTCAAATGTTCAAACATTCAAATTCAAAATTCAAAATTTTCTTATGCAAATTTTGGGATTTTTGCAAAAACAAAGGAAACTCTGGCGAATTTTTTGTATAATTGGCATTTTTGGGTGAACTTCGGGAGAGCATATCTCTCTCCATAGTGGTCCGATTGGGACGTTCCATACACCATTTTGAAGCTTAAGATGTCCCCTAGGTTGTGTCAAAATCTTAGAGTTTTTGGTGTTGTGCGCAGCCCATGGTGGCCGATTGCACAAACTGCCCTGTTCTGGCCTATACAAGGGTTCAGATCTGGGTCTGTTTTAGGAAATTAATTCCCGCTTCGTTACTTGGTCAAATTAAGCATACGATATGTAACAGCCCGTTGTACACCAGTATTTTTAACATTAATTATGATATTACGCGCAGTTACAATCACAGCAATTCATTTATAAAAACGAGAATAAACTTTTTCCGATTATTACGCGAACAGTAAAAGTATAAAAAGCGTAATAATAAAAAGCTGTGATCGTAGCTGAAACACTAGCGGAAGACTTACTTAACTATTTATACACTTTATTTTATCACATACAAGATACTAAGGGGTTCCCATAAACCCACTTAGTCAATTCCTCACTTTTTACATTTTTATCATTTAACCAGATTTGCTAATTTATTTTTCTGCGAACATAAAACAAAAATCCAAACTTAGACTCCAGGTCATCTTTTTTCCTTATTCAATTACATTTCTAACAAGCTATCACACACTCGATTCCGAGCTCGTGAGCTCCGGTTATCGCCGTTTGAAGTTGGACAAACTGTTAGTATTTGGGTGTCCTAGAGACAATCTTTTGATTAAATAAAGGACACTAGATGTAGAACTTTATTTGTCGCAAATAAATGAAAGCACTATTTATTAAGTTTCATATTGTGTCTCAATATTACTGTTAATATTATATGAACGAAATGGATAAACCCCTTGGAATAGAACAGGTATCTCTTGAGTATCTGTGATGAGATCACGATCATGGGGATTCAAGGATATTGCATGTCTATTCCTAATTATATGTTCCTAGTCTAGAGACACTGAGTTTGGGGATCAGTGATCTCGAGTAAAGACTAGTACGACTTATCTACTTGTATATGGATACAAGGTAAAGACCTCATGAGCTACAGATATGGAGATATCTTAGCTAAAGTCGTGGGTGGACCTATAAGAGTATAGCTCACACTGAACAGACCCAAAAAGAGACTCTATGAGGGAATCTCACAGATAGTGTCATTAGAGTAATCTCTTTATGTTTGGGTATGTCTTTCCTTAGACCAGAAGTTATTACCTAGACTGTGTTCTTGAAGGCATGTTTTGATTGTATGCCTCGTCTGCCTGAAACATGGAGACTCATAGGTATACTGTTGGGCGTGTCCTTAAAGGGCACAGGGCTAGGGTAATAAGCTGAAGGAATTAGTCAAATCTCTGTGAGAGATTAGGTTATCTGTAAACCGGAGAAATCAGGATGACATTTACAGGGACTCGGGAATCTATGCATAGTAAAAGAGATCATGAGATGATCTGCCTTTAGAGTCAGTAAATTGAAGATTCCCTATTTCGAATAAAGCTTACCCTAGACCGCAGGGGTTGATACATTTCCTTACCATAGGTTAATGGGAAGATAACCGAGACGAAGGGAAATACATACGGTAACCAAATATGTGCAATAGGATGATCAAGTCATTAATCTGACTAGTTCTGGGGCAACAAAGCATTGCTAGTGCTCTGTGTTGTCATTAATTGGGTTGTGGGCTTGTTGGGCCCAAGCCCAGTTATGTCAGAAGCTAAATTGGACCTAATGGGTCACACACTAACACCTTGTAGTCATGATGGACTAGCTTTAAAGGTATTGGGCCTAATAATGGTTGTTAGGCCAAGAAGCTGTTTGGAAGCCCACCTAAATGGTTGGTATCTCAGCGGTTTTAATTGGAAATGTAAAGCTATCAACATAGGTAATACCGCAACTGAGAGAAAACGCATATTCAAGAATCTTGATGAAAGGTCTTCACATGTATCCTTCTGCCTCTCTCTCCATTCTTCACACAAATAACTGTCAATTGCAGATGATGAGTCCATGTATAACTCGTTACGTTAACTTTTTAAAGTGAGAATACAAACAAGTTTAAGGAATAGGAAAGAAATAGTTGATAGAAATGAACACAGATAATATTATAGAAATTAATGTAGCAACTGAAGAAAGGTAATAGAAAACAGAGAGACAAAGAGAGAGCTACAAAAGAAACCGAAAATGGTAATACATAGACTACGAAGAAACCATAAGCACATAAATTTTTCAATTTTTTGTTTTATTTATCACTCATGATCATGTAACCGATAATGTTTTTTTTTCTAATTTACTTTTATTTATTCAAAAAAAGAATTCATTAAGGGAAAGAAGGGAGCAAATTCGAGTTCAAGCTCAATTTAAATGAGAAAACAAAAGAGCCACAATCATATAGTGCTTTAAATCGTAAGATTCAATGTGAAGCTCAATAAAAATATGGATTTTCTAATTACTAGGTTCAAAGTCCTAAATTATGAAATTCACCAGTATATTTATGTACAAATAACCTAGAAGCACATTCACTTGAAGATGATTTTACAGTTCATTAAAAGCAAGATCAATAATTTGAGCCATGTTTCTCATATTTAAATACGTATAATTTGTACAAAAAAGTTGGAGCGTAACTAAGATAAATTTAAAAAGCAAGTTAACAGGAGGTGAATTTTTACTTATAGCTGAGTTTGGGCATGGATTAGAAGAGAAATTGACATTTATAAAGATGAAGAGCTAATCTATGCATGGATCAGGAGGAGAATTGACATTTTTAAATATGAAAAGTTAGCTCATGATGTAGTGATTTTCAAATCATTCATTTGCTTGTTTGTGCTTTACCGTAGCAGTAAATCAGGCATCGTAAATGCACAGAGAAGTTGCATCCCCATGCTCCAACTTGCACATGCATATATAACACCACCAGATATTTTTAATGAAAAAAAGCGTTTAAACCAGTATACATATTTAATTATTTTTGGACCAACAACGACAAGGGGAGGAATGAAAATGTGTAGTTGAGAAGCTCAAAAATACCTTTGCACAAGGTTTTCCAGACCACTATGACATCCTTTGATAGAATCCATATGCAATATACAGGGTACCCTGGGTGACTTGTCCAACTCTTCATCTGGAATATGAATCGTAACATTATCTCTGAGAATACAGATGTTTACAAGAATGGAATTGAAGACTGCCATTAAAACTCACCATTAAAACTGACCATTTCGCCAGGATGACAAATGACTATTAAACTCCAGTGAAGACTGCCATTTTAGCCAAAAGTTAATACAGTCCTTTTCAAATACGGATGCAAATAATACAAAGAAGTAAAAGTTTGATAGACTCTTACTTGAACTTCACAGGTATGAAGATATAATCCTTTTCAAATAAATTTATTTTTCTTGTCCATCTACGAACACGTAGAAATGCTGCTTTACCGTCAGAAGCACTGGATGGATTTTTGTCCATATCAGCCAGCTTTCGGAAGAAAAAACTATTAAAAAAATGGAATCTAGGCTTTTCCTCCTCTTGTATCTTGTTCTTCAGATATCTGCAAAAATTAAGTTTTTTGAAATTGTTACACCCATCTTTTATGTGGAATGATGTGAATCAGAATCCAGAATTTTCTTCATTTAATGTTTTCTACTTGTTTAACGTTACCATGGAATATACACAACATGTTTTCATGTTCCTCAAGCCCGTAAGTTCTTACATACATGGTTATCTATTTTCATCTTTAAAATGCATTTAAAAATAGGCCTTTAATGTTTCTAAAGGGAATGTAGATAAGTTATCTACATTCGCTCCCAAAATGACGTAGTTTTGAATTAAAAAATTAAAAAGTTATATTAAAAAAAACTATTATAACCCCAAAATAAATTATAATTATAAAAATACCTTGATTTCCATCTCAAAACTTGCAACCCTAAATAGTCATAAACACAATTAAAACCCAACTTAATTACAAAAAAATAATGACTGACTCTTAAACTCTATAACTGCTAACCTTATGACTTATAAATTCCATAACTGCTAACCTTATTACTCATAAATTCCATAACTGCTAACCTTATGACTCATAAATTTCATAACTGCTAACCTTATTACTCATAAATTCCATAACTGCTAACCTTATGACTCATAAATTTCATAACTGCTAACCTTATGACTCATAAATCCCATAACTACAAACCTTATGACTCATAAATTCCATTAAGATAAAACTCCACATTTAATTAATTTAATTTCCTAATTTAACAGTGTGGTTCTTTACAATAACGGAAGCTCCATGGTTCACAAATAACAAACAAAGAGCTAAACTCGTCACGGAGCACAAAAAACAAGTGAGTTTTTTTTACAAAATACTCTTAAGCAAGTGATTAATAAAAATTTAAACTACGCGGCATTCTGCAGGATTCCCGGGAAATTGAGTTTTTTTAAATGTTAAATTTTTGAATATTATCGTAAACTGAACATTTTCATCATATTTTTGAAAATTGAGATTGTCGGACAAAAAAAAAATTCTCCGGTACCAAACGCCCAATGTAACATTCCAAAAGGAAAACATATATACATGTACGAACTTACTGGATGTAAAAGTCAATAATCGTGTCATTGATGAATGTGTTTGGCTGTAATAGATCAAAATCTCTCTTACTTAGGGAAACAACATCTGGATCTCCTTTTGGATAGACAACTTCATCAAAAGGCTCCTGAAAACTGCTTCAGATATAAAATGTCAGACTTAGCCACTATACAGTATTTGGAATACCCTCTCTCCCAACACCTCCCCCCAACCCCGCTTTAGAAAAACAAGAAGACAATAACATGCAAGGGAGAATGCAACGGTATTGAATAGGTATAAATAAAATATCAAGAGATTTTACACCTACTCTAAATAAGTGACAAACAATTAAAAAGGATGAGTATTCGAGGATTTATGCATAAAATTTTACCCAAAATGATAACAATAGATACCACACAGTTTTCTAATGTAATGTATTGGAAACATGAAATACGATCAAAAGGGAACCGTGGACTCCAACACACATTTCCAACAAATAGGCCATTAAGGATATTTACAAAATCCTAATTAAGCCAAACATCTCAACACAATGCATTAAACAGGATGAACTATAAGATTAATAGACATCACATACCATGCAAAGGCAAAATAAATAGGAAATCAAAAAGCTCCAAAGCAGATAATAGAATCAAAGCCTTTGTTGTTGTATCAACATATCTATGTACAATTGTTAGAAAAATAAAGAAATAAACAATTTTTACTTACTTTGGGAAGTTGCATCTTGTTCCAAGTGAAAAAATTTCATCGCCTTCCACGTCCAAATCCCTACGCGGAGACATGTTCTGTTGGAGGTTATGAGGTTGAGAGAGAAGGGTTTAGAGGTGCTTAAAGTATTACACCAAGAGACAAAGTTTGGAATGCTCAACAGTGTTATTAGGAAACCCTATATATAATGCAAGCTATTGGGCTCCAGCCCATATGGACCCAAATAACCATGCTTTCACTTATTGGGCTTATATGTGAACATATTATTGGATTATATTATTAATATATCCAACATGTTCATTATCGTCCCAAGGGTTTAGTTTCCCTATTCGGCAGAGCTGAATGGCAGACACTGTGACTCAGGCGCGCAAGAAACAGTTTCTTTTTTTTTTTTTTCAAAAAATACAATGGGTTAAGAAGGGGGTGTATTGGGTCAGTATTTCAAAAGATGTTAATGGATTATTTTTTGACAAAAAATTGATTGGTATTCGATTAGAATTTTACTAGATTGAAAAGAAAAAAATCATGTGATTTTTTATTAGGACTTTAAAAGATTATGTCATAATCCGTCCAAATCCGTTGGTATTAAATAAAGATTTTAAACAATGGAAAAACAATCTTGTGGTTTTCAAAAATCTAATGATTTTAATGGATTTTCTATTTGTATGGATTTCATTAGACTTTTTTAATAACAAATATAAATAGGATATTTCTCTAACAATCTCACCCTAATTAACCCTAACCACTAGGATTTCTTGAGATTTCTTTATTGCAGTATTTTTTCTTCAATAAACAAAACACTAAATTATAAATAAATATCTCCAATTAAAATAAAATTCTAAAATATTTTAATTTTATAAAATTCAAGAAAATTTACAATTATTCTTTTAAATTTTTAAATAATAATCTAATTATTGTAAAATAAAAGTTGAATATATTTTTAAATTAAAAAAATACCCTTTATGCTACGGTATTGGATTAGGATTTCAAAAGATGTTAATGGACTTTTTTTTTGTCAAAAAAATCCATTGATATTCAATTAGGATTTTACAGGATGGAAAAAATCATGTGGTATTCGATTATGATTTTAAAAGATTATTTTAGATTTCATCCAAATTCGTTGATATTCAATCAGTATTTTAAACAAAGGAAAAAAAATCTTGTGGTATTTAAAAATTTAACGATTTTAATGGATTTTCTATTGTGTGGATTTCGTGAGACTTTTTAGTGAGAAATATAAATAGGATGCTTCTCTTACAATCTCACCCTAACCCCTAGGATTTCTTGAGATTTCTCCATTGTAGTGTCTTTTTCTTCTTTTGGCCGGTTAACCCTCTCAAAACTGAGTTCCGCCATGGGAGCATTATCAAAGCTCAAAAATAACATATTTTTGAGCGATTTTCATCACAAAACAACCCAGAAACAACAAACCAACAAGATTATAATATAATCCATTTAAAAATAGTAGATTTTTAAGAGCTTTTGGAAGTTTACAAAATGATTTTTCAAGCTATGGGTCGCGATTTTTTTTTGGCACAAAAATATATGATTTTTTTGTATTAAAAACAACATAAAACAATGGGAAAACAAGAGTGAAACTAAAACCCTCAAACCAATGTTCGTTTCACATCAATGAAACGAGATCAATTTAAGGAAAGATTGAACCTTTCATAATATAAACCCTATATTTCATAACAATACATTCATGAATAAAATTCATTTGCTGTAGGAAACGATTTAAAACAAATTTTATGTCAATAGATAACTAAAAACTTATTTTTCAAAAACCCCAAGGTTTCAATGTATCAATTAAAAATAATTTGAGAAATTTTTAATCTTCTGTAATAAAACCCAAAAATTCTGATTCAAAATTTTCTTAGAATACACCATGAAAACATGCATATAATATATGGTTAGAAAAATCTTATCACGTAAAACAAAAACCCCAAGGTTTCAATTGTAAAAAATTCCAAACGAAAATTTATTATGAATTTTAGGTTCTATAAGCAAATTTAGAATTATTTAAATAAAAAAAATTGGGTCTTATAATCATATATGCATAGCTCAGATACCAAATGAAGAAGATAATTTTCAACCCATTGGTTAAACCTAAGAGCAGGAACTAAATTATGCTAATGCTTGGAGAACTAGTATAGCTTTAGATATGTAGATAATTGTTATTTAATAACTTTGAATGTTTGTTAAAAATTATATTATGTTTTAATGATGAGAAAATTATATTAGGTTTTACTTTTTTTTATTAATATCATTGCATTTCTTTGTTATTTTATTTATTGACTCTTGTAATTTTTAATATTTGTTAAAAATTTATATGATTTTTTAAAATCTTATAAATCCATATTGTCCTTTCAAATCTTATAAATTCTATTAAAATCATTTAAAATTCAATCTTATGAAATCTTGATTGTAAATAAAGTCTTTTAAAAAAGTCTTTAAAGTCCTTCCAAATCTAAATAGTCTTTTAAAATCTATAAGAATTTTTATCTCAAAAAAATCTTTTAAAATTCTAATCCAATACACCCCTAGTCTAAAATAATAGACATGCAAAGTACTAAAAAAAAAAACTGAAGAGCAGAGATGTTTCTACAGTCTACAGCTAACAATTCCGGAATTGAGGAAACCATTTTAAAAGGAAAACCATATTATAATCATGAAAAATTTATGATTAACATGATGATAAAATAAAATGCACATATAGCAATAATTTTGGCCTTTGGAATTGATATTGAATCCAATAATAAAAAGGCTCTTAACATTAAAGATTTGTTTACTAAAATATTTTTATTTATTTTTTATAATTTAATATTTTGTCTATTAAATATATTTTAATATTTTATAATCAGGGTATGCTTGGCATTCAAGAGTAAAGTAATTGATATGAAAGTAAAAAATTTATCATTAGAGATTTTTATATTTACGAGGATCGGAAGTAAAATAATTTTTATCATTAAAAATCTTAACATTAGAGATTAAGTGATACATGTTATAATTATTATAATTACGAGGAACGGAAGTAAAAATTTTCAAACATTTAATTTGTATGCATTTATAATTTTTATATTATTAATTAATAATAAGGTCATTTGAACATGTACTCTAAAAACATTTGGTATGAATTTTAAATAATAGAAACATCCAATAAAAATATAATATTTAATATATTTAAAACTTAAATGCATTATTTTTATTTATTAGTTTTATTATATCCTAAATAAATATTATAAGGAGATTTGTTTGCATTTGTTTTGTTCATTATCAAATTAATTTTTATCTTTATTTTTAATTTTTTATCTTCTCATTTTTTTTCCTAATCTTTTGTCATTGTCAATTTATAGATGAACAGCCGAGATAATTCTCATGTGTGTGTGTGTGATTATATTATTTAATAATATATAAATTATATTTACAAAATAATATGATAACACATTAAATTATATATATATCTTTTAACTTTAAACTCCTTTTTAGAATTTTTTACTTTAAAAATATGTTTTTGAAAATTTACGTAAATCTATAGCATCTGTACAATAAATAGGATATTTACTAATGATAATTCAAATATATATATATATATATATATATATATATAATAATCCGAGTTATATTATTGTCGTGTTGTTACCCTAGATATTTTAACTACCAACATAAATAGCTTTGAATTATTATACTTTGAGAATTTTTTTATTGTTTATTATCATTATTTTGATTTTACGTTTTGGGTGATTATAATAGTTAAATATTTTTAACAGGAAAACGTTTATCCTATTAAATGATTTAATTTTGTATTATTCTAGATGAAACAATGTCATGTTTTTGTATAATTGGTGATTTTTTATAGGGAATACTTTATTTTCATCCACTGTGCTTTTGTGATTTATCATTTGACCCCTGTGATTTTAAACTTATCAGTTAGACCCACTAAAACATTTGGTTTCAAATTTTCACTTAGACCGCTTCGTGGTTACAAAAAAATTCACTTAAACACCTTGTGATTTATAAAATAAATATTTAAAATAAATTTTCTCTCTTTTTTATATTATATCCTCATGTAATAATGAATGCATTTATGGTTTAAAAAATACTTCAAGTTATTTATTCTGAAATTAATTTATTAATTATCTTAATAATAATGTAAATAAATATATATTAAATATTTGTAAGATTTTTACATTCTTTAGATAATTTTTATAACGATATCAGATAAAAAATAAATAGAATAAAGTAATACTTGATTTGAATTTATTTTCTTGATAAAAATAAGTAAATTTAAAAAGAAAATTCATTTTTCAAACCCAAAATGCATTAGGTGAGGATATAAAATAAATCAAAAAAAGAACATTTATTTTTTATTTATTTTTGCAACCACAAGATGTCTAAGTGAAAGTTTTTGTAACCACAAGGGGTCTAAGTAAAAATTTGAAACCACATGGGGTCTCTCTCTTAACTGATTTTATGGAATGATAAATCCCAAAACCACATAAAAATGAAGTTTTCCCTTTTTTATATTCTATCTCCTCAACTCTCTCTCTTCCTAATTTTATGGAAGAAAGAGAATATAAAAATTATCAATTGTACACCAAAACGACGTCGTTTTATTTAAAATGACACAAAGTTATATCTTTTTATTTTGTAAACGAGAGGGCTTAGGGCCCACACACATAACAAACAGCCAAAGAAAAACAGGAAAGAAAGGCAAAACACAAAACAAGAAAACCTACTTTTACCCTATCAAGAATAGACAACGACACGATCCCTTCCAACAACAGCTAGGTCTGCCAGATAAATTAAGTAAATACCACCAGGAGGCTCTTGAAGGATAATTTCATCCCCTAGGTCCCTATAATCTAGAATGGAATTGGCTAATCAATCAGCATACATGTTCCCTTCTCTGTACGTGTGATGCAAACGAACATCCCAAGTCTTGTTAAGCCATGTCCGTATATTAGAGACAAGAAGAAACTCACGGATTGCTGCACGTACAGTAACTTTAGATATGATTTTATATAAAAATTTAATTAATAAGTTGAAAAAAATGCGCGAATTGAATTGCTACTATTGTCATAGTATTTTAATATCATATTTGATTGTAGTGCAACCAAACATGAATACTTCAATATCATGCTTTCGACAAAGAATATAATAATAATAACACTATTCAAAAAGTTGAAAAATAATAAAAATTGAATTAAATTAAAATAGACTTTAGCTCGATTCAATAAAACATTAAACTCATTTATTTTTAAAAATTTGGCTTAACTTTTATATTCACATGTTTCTTGACCTTTAACTTAATGAGCCAATATTAAATTTTATATTCATTAAATACTTTAAGCTCAATGAGTTGTACTCAGATCTGTAACTAAATATCTATATTTCTAACGTATATTCAATTGAAAAAAGAATTTAGTCAATTCAAAAACCCTTAAACTATAAAATTAACATGATAAAAAAAACCTTATAGAATTATAGAAGTAATCCCTACTACCAACCGACCAAATACCCTATTCACATGTTGGCAAAGTAAAACCTATAAATTAATCGAAATTATATATTTAGGCAACAGAAGTCATCCCATTGGATTCTGTCAGGATTTCATCACTTTAGCCTTGTAGAGCCATAGCCCGCCTCTTCTTTGAAACTGGTTCCTCAAGAGCCATAGCCCGCCTCTTCTTTGAAACTGGTTCCTCAAAAATATCAGTTCCAATATCGTCAATCATCGCAAGACCGTCACGTGTGACATTGACATCTGCTATTTCAGAAAATTGAGGCAATTGTATTGTTGGAGTTTGTTGATATAATGAGTGTGGAATTCCGATATTGTTGCCAGCCCATATCGCATTTGAGTGCTGATAAATGTCCATGAGATAGTCAATTGGTATACTGATTGCAGAAGGATCAGTAATATCTGATAAATGCTCAAGGTTTTCTATGGATGTACACTTTTTTTCACCTCGCTCATCTTCATAGGTTGATTTTGCTTCATTTCTGATTTGGCAATTTTCAATAACCCATATGTCATCCAAATCATCTGATGCACAACCAGATGTATCAAGAGATAACTCAGCCTTGTCATGCTCTGCTTGTATAGAGATTTTTTCTCTATGAACATGATAAGTATCCGCTCCACAACCGCCTGGTAAGTATGGCAATGAACATGATTGCGGTGTAATTCCAGCCACCTGCTGGAAGTTAGGATCTGTAGTTGTATACATAAGTCGCTCACTGAGACCTGTATGTTCCTGTGAAAATACAAAAAGAGCAAGGAAATTAGTAATGTCACCATGGACTTTGACTAGATGATGACGGTGATGATGATCAGAGAAGCAAAACATTTCTTAGAAATTTATGTCCTTAACACATTTCACAAGAGTGAAACATACATAACTTGAAGCACTTGAGTAAAATGAGGTAAAAATGTAAAAGAAATTTTCAGATTCTTAGCATTATCGTAATCACAGACTGAAAATTTGTTTTAAGTGTGATGGGTAGACGCAATGCTATCCCCATGTAAAGTCTTTACATTTTAAGAGTGAGATAATCTCCTAATGTACCCTCTTCCTCCAGCTGATATGTGGCTACACCAATAAAAAACACCCCTACTTTTTCCTGTTTTATTCCCAATAACAATTTTTTAGTTTTACTGCTTATTCCCTATCAATATCCTATTTTTTAGTGGGAGAGTTTTCAAATTTCAAATGAGATTGTTGTGTTATACCTAAACTAAGTTATTACAACAATTTACACCAACTGCTTATACATACATTAAAATTTAAATATAAAACCATGCAAGGACAACTATAAAATATCTGAAATCATTGAAGCATTGAGTGAAACGAAAACTACGAGAACATGAGATCCTAATGATCATCTATGTTATGGAAAATCTCATGTAGGAGTTTAGTGCAAGTATCGACTTCAAGAAAAAAAAAGCCTATTGAAGCATGAGGGATGAAGAAACACGATATATCCCATAAAACGTGTAGAAAGACGGTTCCACATGACCCGAGTGAAGAAGTTAAAAAAAAGTTTAAAAAATGACATGCAAATCCAAACAGAAAAATGAGTAGAGTAGGTACCTCTATTGAAAATATTGAACCATTGAGACAACGGTCAGATGACCCCTGGTCAAAAGATTCGCAATGTCCCAGCAAAGTTCCAACTGTAGCTTCTGGCTCAAAAAAACTCCCTAAAAACCATGCCTGAAGTGTTAAAAGACGGAGGATCCAAAGATGATGATGCAGACAATAGAGTGATTTATATTCCCTGGCCAGAATGAGAAGTTGATGACTCCCCATTGGTTTCAGAACATTGAACACCAGTTCTGTTCTCATTATTTTGTGAGTAGTGGTGGTCATCACTGTAGTCAGAGGAAAACACTTCATGTGCATTGTGATTTTCCACGAGGTCAAAGATTAACCACTGGATAACAGTTCGCTTGAGAAAAGGCTCCGTAGGTTGAAACCAGTCCAAATTGAGCTAGAAAATTTCTAGTTAGGTTAGGTTATATCCATATAAGAAACCATATGAGTCAATATGGAAGTAACTAGCTATTCTTGAAATGTTGTGAGGAAATATAGTGACAAAGTGAGGAACAAAAAAAAATGGGGGTGATGTAATACTTAAAATTCGCATGATCAAAAGCTCAACATGATTTTTTATTTTTATTTAAAATTTTTTTTGAAAGAAAACAAAACTGAGAATACGACTTACAAAGTTGGAGAATTTGGTTAGTTTGAATGGATTGAGATTAAGAGGAGCTTCAGCCAGGAAGAGCTCTAGATAGTGAAGTAGAAAAAGACCGCAATCATATGAGTTTTTTTGCTGCGGAACCTGTCAAGGAATGAGCGTTCAGTCACAAAACATTAGTAAAAAATAAAAACATCTGGAACAACTGAGAAATAAATTCAATAAGCACGACCTTCTGCATTTTCCTTTATTCTTTTTCCAAATTAAAAGCACACAAAAATACGGGGGGAAATTATCAAACATTGGGATTTTTCTTTAGAGGTGTAACATATAAATGATAAATGATATGTACTTCTCTTATTCTCAATTCCAGAATATAATATCTGCATTTTATAAGAATGATTAGACCCTTTAACAGTGGGCAAAGAGACTCTCGAGTTCATCAATAGCTATTTAAGAGATTTTTGAGAAAGAATTAGCCCAAGTTTTGAAGTAGTTTTCCTAAACAATGTATAATCAATTTTCCAGCAGAAAAAACTGAAATTTACATAGTTTAACAGTAAGGAAGCTTTAAAGAAAAATGCTTATCTCAGTGGTTTTAATTGGAAATGTAAAGCTATCAACATAGGTAATACCGCAACTGAGAGAAAACGCATATTCAAGAATCTTGATGAAAGGTCTTCACATGTATCCTTCTGCCTCTCTCTCCATTCTTCACACAAATAACTGTCAATTGCAGATGATGAGTCCATGTATAACTCGTTACGTTAACTTTTTAAAGTGAGAATACAAACAAGTCTAAGGAATAGGAAAGAAATAGTTGATAGAAATGAACACAGATAATATTATAGAAATTAATGTAGCAACTGAAGAAAGGTAATAGAAAACAGAGAGACAAAGAGAGAGCTACAAAAGAAACCGAAAATGCTAATACATAGACTACGAAGCAACCATAAGCCCATAAATTTTTCAATTTTTTGTTTTATTTATCACTCATAATCACGTAACCGATCATGATTTTTTTTCTATTTTACTTTTATTCATTCAAAAAAAGAATTCATTAAGGGAAAAAAGGGAGCAAATTCAGAGTTCAAGCTCAATTTAAATGAGAAAACAAAAGAG